>RDPX01000087.1:1397458-1410394 GCA_003991215.1 Morbakka virulenta | reverse complement strand
GAAGATCGCACTTATGGGTACATCACACATCTTGCATATAATTCTTTCTATGTAGAGTGTAGCCTCGTTATTCTTTCTGTTGCTTGAGGTCCCAGGGTGGGACTTGGCACAGATCGGATTTAAACAAAGCAAATTCAAAACATAAAATAATAATAATAATAATACTAATGAACATGATTCACTTTTTCCGACAGTCAGATTGTTCAACAAGGATATTGGCATGGAATTTGGAATCGAAATGTGTCCAAAATCGGTAATAAAGAGAGGGAAAATAATCAAATCAGATGGAATTAAAATGCCAGATGGTACGGTAACAAAATTACTGAAAGAAAGCAAAGGATATAAGTATTTAAGTACATTGCAGATAGTTTAAGAAGTTTGGAAGTTTGGAAGACAGGAAGTTTAAGAGAAGGGAGAGAAAAGAAAGGAAAACCAACTGGAAAGAGAAAGTGTTGCATGACCACTTCATCAGACAAACTGACGATGTGGCAGATAAATTTCAATGGTTGTGGCTGAATGAAGGAGGCCTGAAGAGAGAAACCTAAACCCTCATAATGGGAGCAAAAGAACCGGTAGTGAGAGCAAACGTAGTGAAAGAAAAAATTGATAGACTCAACAAGATAGTAAATGTAGGATGTGTGGTAAAGCAGATGAAAACATCGAAAAGTGTTAAAGACCCAAGGGAAAACTTAAAATGAATGTAAAAAACTATTTATTCTTATGTACATATTAAGAGAACTATTAAAATCACTTTGCAATAAAATTATTTAAGGCTTTTAAAAATTCGTCTGTATTGTCAATACATCTTATATTATAAGGAACAGTTATAAACTTTTGCACCATTAAAGAAAAATATTTTTTCATAGATTCCAGTTTGACTTTAGGTAATCGTAACAGTTTATTATTATTTCAAGAATAGTGATGAGAGATATACTGAAAATAATTCATAAAAAATTGGCAACTCATAATCTAAGCACTTCCTTACAGTTTCGCAAGTTTTCTTCTTAACCATGACTTCAACTGATTGAATATCGTTACTACCGATGATTTTACGAGCACCTTGTTCTAAGGCAGACGTAGTGTCAACTTGATATCTCCCATAGTTGAAACTAGTCAGTGAACAGAATGTCATTAACGGGACGATAAAAGCCTGGAAAATCCTTACTGTCGCAGTTTTTGTCAAAAAAGAAGCATTCGTTTCAGCAATCTCAGTCTATTTGAAACCTTTTGCAGACAGATTTGAAGTGATCATCCAGCGTGAGTGATTGGTCAAGTTGAACACATCAGTGAAAACATCAGTCACATCTTAAGTGAATGTAGTATAATGGCACAAAAGGAATATAAACAAATATATAAAGGAAAAAGATAGGATTGGGGATTGGGAGGTATGCAGGAAATACGGTCTTGAAACGAAAGAAAAATGGTATGAACATAGTCCTCAAGCTGTATGCAAAAACGAAGGGTTAAAGTTAAGGTATTATGGGACTTTTCAATAGAAACAGACCATGCTGTTGAAGCAAGAAGACCCGATATGATTATAGTGGACAAGAAACACAACAAATGCAAGATTTTAGACTTTGCTGTTTCTTACGATACCAGGATTGATGGAAAAGAAAGAGAAAAGATATTGAAATACCAAGACTTAGCAAGGGAACTGAAAACTGTGGAACAAAAAAGTGAAAATAACCCCACTCACAATTAAAGCGCTAGAAACAACACCGAAAGCATTGACAAAAAGACTGAAGGAGAATTGCATAACTGCTAAAATAGTTTAATTGCAAAAGACTGTGTTGCTACATTCTGCCAGAATCCTCCGACGAGTGCTGACAACAACTTTATTTGAAATCAGTGCAGAAATTCAGATTTAAATTTAACTATTTGAGAACATTTCATTGCCAGAGGGAGCAATTTGTTATTCTGTTCTCCCGTAGACACTGAAAACAGAAATGCATTCAAAAACAAACCTGGTCACAAAAAGTGCTGACAAATGGAAATTTGTCTTCCACGTTTATGGGAAAAAGCCATAGGTTTGATTGTAAAATTAACTACATGGGTAGTCGCATCTATCACCGAGGAATAGTTTCAACTAGTCTTAAAAAGTGTGAACTTTACCATACAACAAATCTCATCAGTCATATAAGATATTGGGATGCCAATTATCATCACAAGAGCTAAGAAAATGGCTTGTTCCACAAAATTAGAAAAGAACGGTCACAAGGTTTTATGACTTTACGGAATAGACTGAAAAGTTCAAGGTGGAAGTGTAGCCATAGGATACTGCTACTACTACTTCCTCGCGCCCCACCTCCTTTACTAGGTAAGGTAATAGGAGGGTAATTCCCTTGGTTTCTCAAAAATCAGTGTCCCAGTATTACATTAGCTTAAACACCAACTTTCTATCAAGTAGTTAAATTAATTTACTATACCAATGGTTTTTCTAGTAACAATCTATTGCTATTCAATTTGCTTGCGCCATACCTTGAAGAACTTAGCCTTGTTTGACCATTTTGCTTATGAAATCGTCAATAACAACAATGCAAACACCATAACCATTCATTAGCACAAACAGAGACAAGCATGCTTTTGTAAGGAAATGTCTAAATTTAAAAACTTTGCCAAGTTTTGTGGCCACTTTGACTGCAGCAGAATTACAAGAAACAAGCAAATTACTTTAAAACCTCCCACACTGCGGACAAAATTTGTAAATACATCATAGTATTTTATGGTAGATAAAACATAATCCACTTCCGACAGAAGGAGGAAAATTTGAATAGATTTTGAACAGAAGTAAAAAGTTATTTTAAAAAATAATCTTTTTTATAACTTTTTACACTTCCACGTTATTAAAACCTTATAACGTTAAATTTTTGTTTCAAAAGTAATACCTTCAGTTCATATCAATTTGTAAATCTTTCTTTAATTTAATGAAATTTTATTCTTTCCTTTATATTGCTATTTTGTATTTTACTTATTTTTATCATTGTTTGCATTTCCCCATGCTTATGTATGGTGTATACCAAGCTCTCTTTAAATACCAACTGCTCTCCCATTTAGACACTCTGTGAAGACATAATTTATGGTTAGAATATATATTTTTCAAACCTCAATTTAACAGTTTTTTTATTGGACGTTGACACAGTACTATATATAGAGTATACAATGGTGTTGCTATGGTACCTGTATGGCATAATATTCATTGATCGATTGATCGCTTGATTGATATATTTATAAATCCACTTATTCTTTTAGGGCATTTACTCTTAAAAAACTTACTTAAATTTTACTGAATCAAAAATCACCAAATATTTTAGAGGAACGGCGTAAATAATTAGATAAATATTAATTGATCTAGAAAAAAAGACGACAGTTTCAGCAAAATTGACATAGATGTGGCTAGCGATTTGAAAGTATTCGAGAAAAAAAAAGAGTTTGGTAAATAACAAGACCTCATGTTTGAAATGAAAAGATACTGTAAGATGTATGAATTATGTTAATGACAATTTGTTCAAGTGAATGGAAGTGAAAATGAATGGAAAATGTTAGATTTACCATCCTGACATCGAATTCTATAGTTAGCTTACATAGTTATATCTCTTCTACCATCTGAGGTTTGGCCTGAAGTATCAAAGAGATCAAGACACTCTTTTTCTAGATCTATATAGTTGAAAATCCCTTTTGTATTGTATTGTTTTGTATCGCATTGTATCGTATTGTATCATATTGTATCGTATTGTATTATATTGCATCGTATTGCATCGTATTGTGTCATATTGTGTTGTATTGTATCATATTGTATCGCATTGTATCGTATTGTATTGTATTGTATTGCATCGTATTGCATCGTATTGTGTCATATTGTGTTGTATTGTATCATATTGTATCGCATTGTATCACATTGTATCACATTGTATTGTATTGTATTGTATTGTATTGCATCGTATTGCATCATATTGTGTCATATTATATTTTATTGTATCATATTGTATTGTATTGCATCGTATTGCATCGTATTGTGTCATATTGTGTTGTATTGTATTGCATCATATTGCATCGTATTGCATTGTATTGCATTGTATTGTGTCATATTGTATTGTATTGTATTGCATCGTANAAAGCATTGACAAAAAGACTGAAGGAGAATTGCATAGCTGCTAAAATAGTTTAATTGCAAAAGACTGTGCCAGAATCCTCCGACGAGTGCTTAAGATGTGAGGAAACTTGTTGTGACCAAAACTCAGAAACATGATTCCACTGATCAATTGAAAAAACACAACAACTTTATTTGAAATCAGTGCAGAAATTCAGATTTAAATTTAACTATTTGAGAACATTTCATTGCCAGAGGGAGCAATTTGTTATTCTGTTCTCCCGTAGACACTGAAAACAGAAATGCATTCAAAAACAAACCTGGTCACAAAAAGTGCTGACAAATGGAAATTTGTCTTCCACGTTTATGGGAAAAAGCCATAGGTTTGATTGTAAAATTAACTACATGGGTAGTCGCATCTATCACCGAGGAATAGTTTCAACTAGTCTTAAAAAGTGTGAACTTTACCATACAACAAATCTCATCAGTCATATAAGATATTGGGATGCCAATTATCATCACAAGAGCTAAGAAAATGGCTTGTTCCACAAAATTAGAAAAGAACGGTCACAAGGTTTTATGACTTTACGGAATAGACTGAAAAGTTCAAGGTGGAAGTGTAGCCATAGGATACTGCTACTACTACTTCCTCGCGCCCCACCTCCTTTACTAGGTAAGGTAATAGGAGGGTAATTCCCTTGGTTTCTCAAAAATCAGTGTCCCAGTATTACATTAGCTTAAACACCAACTTTCTATCAAGTAGTTAAATTAATTTACTATACCAATGGTTTTTCTAGTAACAATCTATTGCTATTCAATTTGCTTGCGCCATACCTTGAAGAACTTAGCCTTGTTTGACCATTTTGCTTATGAAATCGTCAATAACAACAATGCAAACACCATAACCATTCATTAGCACAAACAGAGACAAGCATGCTTTTGTAAGGAAATGTCTAAATTTAAAAACTTTGCCAAGTTTTGTGGCCACTTTGACTGCAGCAGAAATACAAGAAATAAGCAAATTACTTTAAAACCTCACACACTGCGGACAAAATTTGTAAATACATCATAGTATTTTATGGTAGATAAAACATAATCCACTTCCGACAGAAGGAGGAAAATTTGAATAGATTTTGAACAGAAGTAAAAAGTTATTTTAAAAAATAATCTTTTTTATAACTTTTTACACTTCCACGTTATTAAAACCTTATAACGTTAAATTTTTGTTTCAAAAGTAATACCTTCAGTTCATATCAATTTGTAAATCTTTCTTTAATTTAATGAAATTTTATTCTTTCCTTTATATTGCTATTTTGTATTTTACTTATTTTTATCATTGTTTGCATTTCCCCATGCTTATGTATGGTGTATACCAAGCTCTCTTTAAATACCAACTGCTCTCCCATTTAGACACTCTGTGAAGACATAATTTATGGTTAGAATATATATTTTTCAAACCTCAATTTAACAGTTTTTTTATTGGACGTTGACACAGTACTATATAGAGAGTATACAATGGTGTTGCTATGGTACCTGTATGGCATAATATTCATTGATCGATTGATCGCTTGATTGATATATTTATAAATCCACTTATTCTTTTAGGGCATTTACTCTTAAAAAACTTACTTAAATTTTACTGAATCAAAAATCACCAAATATTTTAGAGGAACGGCGTAAATAATTAGATAAATATTAATTGATCTAGAAAAAAAGACGACAGTTTCAGCAAAATTGACATAGATGTGGCTAGCGATTTGAAAGTATTCGAGAAAAAAAAAGAGTTTGGTAAATAACAAGACCTCATGTTTGAAATGAAAAGATACTGTAAGATGTATGAATTATGTTAATGACAATTTGTTCAAGTGAATGGAAGTGAAAATGAATGGAAAATGTTAGATTTATCATCCTGACATCGAATTCTATAGTTAGCTTACATAGTTATATCTCTTCTACCGTCTGAGGTTTGGCCTGAAGTATCAAAGAGATCAAGACACTCTTTTTCTAGATCTATATAGTTGAAAATCGCTTTTGTATTGTATTGTTTTGTATCGCTTTGTATCGTATTGTATCATATTGTATCGTTTTGTATTGTATTGTATCGTATTGCATTGTATTGTGTCGTATTGTGTTGTATTGTATCGCATTGTATCGCATTGTATCGTATTGTATTGTATTGTATTGCATCGTATTGCATCGTATTGTGTCATATTGTATTGTATTGCATCGTATTCCATCTTATTGTATCGTATTGTATTGTATTGCATCGTATTGCATCGTATTGTGTCGTTTTGTGTTGTATTGTATCGTATTGTATCATATTGTATCATATGTATTGTATTGTATTGTATTATTTCAAGAAGCAATTGTCATTTAGATCTTCAAAAATTGTTTCTTTGTTATTGTAAATCGTTACTGCCACCTTTCTCCTGACCATGTAAATGAAGACAAAAGTAAAGAAGATGAAATAATATTGTATTTGATGAACTATTGTATGTAAACTATTCAAAATTTATTTTTAGAAAATGCCATTGAGAACACCTATAAAGGTAATTTAAGAAATAGAAAAATACAATGATATCAAGAATATATCTTACAATGGATTTGAAATGCCTTTTATTACTGTTGCCGTTACTTTAAATCCATAAACTAGGATTTTCATCAGCCAAAGTATCTATCTAGTGTCTATGTCACAGCAGATTTAAAGCAAGTCTTAAAATGAACTTTTGCCTAATTTTTACTCTTGTACTGGTTAATCAGTTGAAACAAGTATTGCTTAATTTTCTTGCTGTGATTTTCAGTTTTACGACTTGAAATAGTTTATTTCATCAAATCATGATGAAAATATTCATGATTTTCTAATAACATTTGGCATATTCCTTTTCATATTTGCTGGAAATACTGGTAATTTCCTAGTGGAGGAAATTACTTTTTGATTTCCAGAAACCAATTTTTAGACATCCCTGCAGTTTCTACTTCAACATGAGATTTGTATTCTAACCCTAAGATTAATACAATGATATCACATGACCCTTTTTTCCATCATTGACTTACAAATAATCCACGTGTCACAAGTAGTTATGAATTAACCCATTCGGCAAGTTGATAAAACATATGTTTAAAAGCGCTCTCAGCAGTAGTAAAGTTGCTTTGACCCATCAAATTTTGTTTTTATAATCATGAAAGAATACATCAATATTGTGAAATAAAAACTGATATAAAAAATTAACACAGAGCAAAATAGATTTCATCATTTTTAATAGAGGTGCTTGCCCAATTAATCAGGGCCAAAATATATTTCAATTTGTATTAAAGTGATGCAAGCCCTATGAAATAATATGCATTCTACTTTATTTTACAAGGTATTAGATGTGAAAAAACATGTCTTAAATAATTATGATTAGTAAATATATAAATTACATAATTTTTAAAATGTATCAGGGTGAAAATGTTTTTTGTTGATCATACATTCAACTTACCTGTATGAGGATTTACAGCTTTTTAAATGTTCTTCTATGAGTTTTTGAGACAGATGTGCCTTAAATAATCTATAGATAATAGCTCACTTTCAGATTCCCTCCTGACATATTATTTCAGTATGGTCATTACACCTGGCAGGAAACGGCAAACGTGAAACTTATGCAAAGCTTAATATCTCAATAACTCGTTCAGCAACACCTCAGGTGGTACTGAGAATTGCATATTTTTCTCATGAAATCACTTGTATTCATAGGAAATAAATTTTGCTTTGTTAAATAGGTACTTCCTTGTTGATAAAATTTTAATGGTCTTATTAAATTATTGAAATAAAAAGATCAATTGCTCAGCTTACGTTGAAGTGGTTTAAAGCATTTCTTCTTTAAACATTTCACTCAAGGCAAAGAGTGTAATATTAGAGCAAAGCAAGGTACATTTGTATTGATAATGAAACAGCAAATTTTTTATGCTCTGTATAAAATTTGTAAGTTTACTTGGAACTGACTTTAAGAACTGGTTAGATTACGTAAATAATATATTTCCAAATTTCCTAATTCCCTGCAAACCAGGCGAGAATTCAGCTGTACTCACAGCTCACACGTGAGAATATTTACTGGTCCAAAAGCTATTAATCAATTTTTTAGGTTAAGTCTGAAGAAAACCCATCATAGATACCCTAATCCCTTCGCAAAAGTCTAGATATATCTCCGATCTAGAGCTGTCTTTAAACAGGATCTCTTGGCAATCGTCATTTGATTTTTATTTGAAAAAACGTTCTTGAAGAACTTTATACAGCAAATTTGTAATCAATTTTTTCTAGGTCAGGAATGTTGTGAGAATACCACACTCTTGCATCTAGTTTTTTTACGTGTCATGGAAGGGAATTACGTATTTAATTTGAAAATGTTAGGGGCAAAACCATTGCTTTTCGACTCGTCAGGAGTCAGTACGAGTTACTTACTCGTGTGAGAAGTAACAGTAAATACATTGAGAACTTGGAGAGACAGAAGATAAAATTAATGGCAAAAAGACTAATTTGTTTTAGAAAGATTGGCGGTTTTTTTCAAAAAAGAATGACAGAAAGAGATAACATTACAGGAATTAAGGAATTTCTTTTGGAAAAACGAAAACCTACAAAAAACTAAATTATCTAGCAAAAAATACCATCAAAATGTACCTATTAATAAATCGTTTAAAAATGACACCACAAATCACTCTAAAATGGATGTAAATAAGAGTTGTTTTGTACATCTGTTTTCATAACACGTTTATTCTGTGTAATGAATTTAAAAAAATCATATAATCTTTACAAATATTCCACCAAGATGGCTTTTTCCCAAAAGGAATAGAACTCACAACTAGAAGATGTGTTTCCACAACATAGTTTTCGAGGAAATTTTTTCGAACCATACTCATTAAAAAATTTCCACCTACAATCGATATCTGTACCAATACTCTTGCCGCGTTTTGATTGATTCTTTGAAACAAAAAAATGACTCCTCATTTAACGACTGCTCTCGATAGTGATCGCTTCTATGACGAAGCGATCACTATCGATTCCACGTATGATCTTATTTCAGGAAGGACTCTCTTTGTCTTCCTTAAGTACACTTCCCTATCAACTTATCCGGGTGATGTCAATTCTTTCAGCCCACCCTTTTTCATAAAGTAACCTAAAAATCTAACTTGTTTCTTTTCTATTATTACATTGGCTGTTTCTTTATTTGCAGCTTCCTTAGTATAGATTTATTTGTTTCCTGTACTGTCCAAGGGACCCTTAATATTCTTCTTTAGAAATATAACCAAGTGCTTAAAAAAATATAATCTGGTGTAATATTTAGTCAGCAGCTTAAAAATGCACAGTTTTTCAAAGACTAAAATGGAATTAAAGCATATAGCTACATAGAATGTCACTTGGTAAATTGTAAATGATGGAGTAAGATGCTATAGTGAACCAGTGTATGAAAGTCTTCGATGAAACTAAGGGAGACAAAGATTGACGGTAAACAAAGAAAGAAAATTAAAAATAAAAGAATTCAGTTAAGAGGGAAATTTTACTTTTGAGTCAGATTTTCATGTGAAACGCTTCCTCAATCTTCAGCTTCAAAGAGAGAGATTAGTGACCAGTATTGTATTACATAGGAGAAATGGTAACATTCCTGGCTCCTAATGATATTAAAAATCTAAGACGTTCTGTGTGTTGAGAAATATTTGTTACATTATATTCCCTCGCTACCCTTTCATGCTGATGTATAGATTTTGGTGCACAATTAAGAAGAAAAAGAATTAATTATTGACTGGGTCTACCTACTTGAAATTATGGAATTTCATTTAAAATTAATGTTTTTTATTTACATTTTCAATTACAAGTTGAGATTAAAAAACCCCTTTGCTGTGGAGAGATGCTGTGAAAAATATTTATTATGAAAAACAAAGGTTCACCTAAAGGTAGTTTAATTACAACTTGCTTGGAAGCCAATTTGACATGAATTACTGCGAGGCCTTTTCTGAATAAAAGTATAAGAGAAACAATAAATTTGTCAATTGTAACTTGTTAATATGCAAGGATAAAACAACCACTGAAAATGTCATATGAAGTCAGTTTTATTGTGATGCCAAAATTTATCGTGCTGATTTGTAACTACTTAAAATCCTTTCAAATAGCACAGAGAAGAGAATTTAATATTCTTACTAGATAAATACTTTGTTACAACTGAAAACTTTGCACTTTTGGGGTATACTGGATACCTACTGGTGGTAGTAGCTTTGATCACGTCACTGATCGCAAACCTGTCACTTTGGGTATGAATCGGATCATTGGTCCAAAACAATTTTCTCAACTCTCACTTTCGACTTCAACATATAATCGGCTTTGAAAATCAGCAGGTATTCTCCCGGACCTCCATTCTGCTCCAGTGCTAGACTAAGTGGGAGGCATCATTTGCAATTGAAGTAGCAACTGTGAACTTACCCTCTAAGTTCAAGACGTTTTACTGGGGGGTGAGGCAAAGGAGCCTTACCAAAGACAATGGCACAGAATCTATAGGAAACAAGGTGTAGCACACAATAAAGCGAGTCAATGGCAGAATGTCTGACTAATGCCAGGCACTTCAGAGGGAGGCAGAACCTCAAGCATTGTTTTTCATACTTTTCAGTATGAGTAACTAAAATAATAAAATAGTCATATTGAACGAACTGGAACTAGTGAGATGCACCTTGCAAATACCGAAAGGAAAGAAGTGCACTCTTTCAAGGATCTGCATCGCAACAAGGAATTGCTCTGAGCTCAAAGAGAGCTATAACAAAAGGTCATTGAGAGAAAGAGAAATATGTTGGTTTCTAGGATATTGGAATTAAAGAAGATTATTCTTCACGGAAGAAAGAAAAACACACTAAAGTTAAATATATTGAGTCTAATAGAAGCATGATAGAAATGAAGTATCACCCTGGTACTTTAGTACATTATGTATTATTTAGGTGAAGAGCACCATGAAAAAGGATTTGGTTTGATACTAGAAATAAAACCCTTCCAGAATCGGTAGTTGAAGTATTTTCAAGACCTGACCAAAAGATTATGATAAAATCAAATTTTACTTGGCCATAATATGAGTGTATGTACCAGCATTAGACCATTTAGGTAAGAAAGTAGAAAAATTGTACTTGGAAACTCATTGGATGCTTATAAAAGATGTTAAGGAAGAACAAAATGGCTATAATTATCCTAGAGAGGATCTTGGAGCAGATCGTTATTTGTTAATTAAAAAGCTCATGACGGAAACAAATAAACAAAATTGACGGAAGGTCGTCAGAATGTATGATTTAACAAAGAAACAACAGAAATTCAGTGTTAGAATCAGAAATAAATCCTAACTGCCTAAAGAAGATGAGAATGATGATTGGGGTGCAAAGTACATAAAATCGGATTGGAAAAATCTGAAAGAGAATAATGAGAGAAGGGTTATGTAGAAAGAGAAAACTCTTCAAAATGGATAATTGACAAAACGACACGGGAAAAAGGGGCTCCCGAGTATCATGTTATTATTAGAGATAAAAGATTAAAGTATTGAAAGAAAATAATATTTTTACTAGAAAGGGTAAAGAACTTGAATTTCAAGAAAACGGACGTCAAATGCCATTGTTGCATGGTTAAGTCAAAGAACTCCATAAAAAATGTAAGGAGGTCAACCCATATGCTGGTTTCATAAAGGATAAAGAAGGAAGTTTGGATTGGTATTTCATAGACTTTGAGAAACCATTAGATCCTGTGAGACATGGGGACCTTATCAAGGTATTAAATAGATGGTAAAGATCTCCAATTAAAGCAAAAATGTGCTGGGGCCAAATCGCAAATGTTATTCTAAATGGTGAAATCATGAGAAAATTTCGAGTAATGAAAGAAATACGAAAAAGGTGTGAAATTTCCCCAGAACTCTTGAAACTCTAGATCCACAGAGTGCATCTTTGAAGAAGCAGGGAAAAATACCAGGTGTTAAGGTGGTAAAAACGTCGTGGATCTGTATTTGGTTGATGACATGATACTTCCAGCTGAATCGGCACATGACCAACAAGAGATAGTTAATTGGGTAAATACAAAAACAACATATACAAAAGCACCAGGTATTTGCTTTTCGCTTTTCCCTGCAGATTATCGAGGAGCTGTTAGTCCGTTAAAAAATATTTTCTTTACGTCAAGCGCTAGTCTTCTTTTCACTGAGGCAAACAATAAAAAACTGAGGGATATTTATTTTTATCTCGAATAGCTGTAATTATCAGGCCAACTTTCAGTAACTTTGGTTTAAACCTGTGTCAATGTACACAGTACATTTGTTGTTTCCCTTCCAGTTAAAGAATCAAATAAAAAATTAAAAGAATTCAATTTTCATCTTAAATACCTCAAACAATTTACATTTTAACTGACTGAACGACGTGTTCCAATAGACCCATGCTTTGAAGAGAATAATATTTTTAAAGCGGCGGGGAAGAAGGTCAATAGTTTTTCACTCCGAAAAATTCTAATTAACGTCCAGCATGACTGGAGATGCCTCTGGCTGTGAAAATGAAATTGGCTATGCAGTTCTCATATTACGGCTGCATATCCATTACCTCGGAGGCTCTCACAGATAGCAATAACTGTATTTTAGTAAGGTAAGGTTGTGTTTTAGTCCAATCCAAAGTGGGTTATAAAAATTACTTTTGAAGAGTACGGTGCGCTAAAATTTGAATACACTTATGTTTTTCCTTCACGTTTTCTGCAAAAGGGGTAATTGGGTTCTATCTTAAAAGCATGGGGGAGTATTCCACAGAGAGAGAGAGAGAGAGAGAGAGAGAGAGAGAGAGAGAGAGAGAGAGAGAGAGAGAGAGAGAGAGAGAGT
>RDPX01000087.1:1366883-1380943 GCA_003991215.1 Morbakka virulenta | reverse complement strand
TATGTTCATCACTAATTTTCTTAGAAGCAGTTTTTCACAACTTTTGATAATAAATCTGGCACTGCCATTCGAAAATAGTTGCCAAAATAGAAACAATTTGTAAACTCTTTGTAAACTAGTGTTATCTCGGTGGTTAGGTGAAGCACAGTATTCATTCTGATTCATGCAAGATAGAATAGTCATATTTAGGTTCAATCTATATTATCTATCTAACCCAAAAAATCCAAAGCGAACATGTTTAATCTAAAAATGATTAAAAACAAAAGTAATAATAATAATTTCTAGTTAATACCATGCATTATCTGAACAAATATGTTTACCAGACTTGTTGCACTAAAAATGTTTCTGCGCTTAATGTGGTTGTCTGAATATTTGAAGATTTATGGAATGATAAATGAAAATTTTTATAACCTCACCAAAAATATTAGACATAAACTGTAAAGGGTTAAAGTACTCAGGAAAGAATTGCAAAACTATCAGCCTGTTGTTTGTATTTATCGTTTAAGTTAATGAGCATTGCGTTGAATATATATTTGTAAAGAAAAATACCTTGCTTTTGAGAAACATCTTGTAGTCTATTTATTTATCCTTTTAAACCAGGGTCGAAAAAGGTAATGGTGGGACAACTCATGCGCAAAAACGAGAAAATAAATGGCATTTTTGACAGCTGAATAATGGTCGTACACTGGCTATATTATTAAATACGATGCAATACTCAATTGTCCACCTTGTATATAACATCACAGACAAATTTCTGAGGGGACGTTATGGACAACTTTTAGAATATTTGACACAACATACCTCTATTTTTGTACAATTGTATACTTTCATTTCTATTTGACAGGACCTATACGATAACAAAATTTTAGTACTGGCATAGTTATCCTGTATAAATATGTACCATAATAATAATAGTAATAATAATAATAATAATAATAATAATAATAATAATAATTTTTTTTAAACGTCGAATTTATTTTCTGAAATAAATTTTACAATTTTTATTTTTCTTCACACATTTCTCCTGTTATTCACGGTTAAATCCGGACAGAAGAATTACTTATGCGAACAACATCTTACAAAACCAGATATCAATAGCGATTATTTAACATCTACTGCTTCAAGCGAACATGAAAAGCGTCATTACCCATCAATAGAACAAAAGCAAGTCAGGGAGAGTCCATGGCTTGTCCTTGCGGTCGAAGATGTAATAGGATGCGCGGATAGAGGTTTCACTACATTTTGCAAGTATTTTTTTAGGATCGAGCTCGAAGCTTCGCACCAAAGCCTTAAACTCATCGACATCTTTGGTGTAAAAGCCAAGTGAGGGAAGTGAAGGAAGACTACTTCAAATTTTCTCACCTCTGGTTTGAAACAAGCTTTAAGATCTCGATACTTTTGTGTTTTATAACCTCTTGATTTCTGGAGGTTTGTTTCAAAACAAATCGTCAATTCAATAACTACACATCTGAAGTCTGACATAATGACCAAATCCGGTCTGTGACCTCCTTCGAATAGTCCCCTCTGGATTTCTAAATTCTGGTAAATCAACAAACAGTTCACAACTATTATTCCTTACTGACGACATAAAATAGACAATGCAGTTAAAAATAGAGTTGTGACGCCATAGGTAGCGGTGCTGATTAGCGGCAGCACTACAGTTGTTAAGTATGTGGTGTTGAGTTTGTGGTTTATTGTTACACAGGGGGCACCTATCCTCTGTCAAAATATTCCACGTTTTGAGGGGTTTTTTGTAGGAAGAGCAAGAGTCACAGCTCGACGTATAAATGAGAAGATATTTTTGGGCATATTTGAACTTATATTATACCAGCACGTTAACATAGAGCTGCTACAATTTTTGACTAGGTAACTCACTATAATGCTTTGCTTCTCAAGATTAAGAAAATCTGACCAGATTTTGCTCTCACTATCTGTTTTCAACAAAGCAACAGCTCTCTTATTAACTTGATCTGCGGTATTATATATATATTATAATATATTATAATATATAATAATAATAATAATAATAATAATAATAGTAATAATACTAATAATAGTTTTTTCCCTTTGTTTGGTGTGTAATTTTTGATATTTCGTGTAAACTTGTAATTGCTGATATTTCTATACTACCGCTTATATCAGGAAAGTTTAATTCTTTCAAATACTTTTCAAGTTCTAGTAGAATTGTTCCAAGAGCCCCAATAATTTTCTGAACTATTGAAGTCTCAACTTTTTGTTCTACAAGAATGACACCAAGCAGGTCAATGTATTTCAAAATTTTTTCTCTCAATCGATGATTTTTTGGAATAGCTAAATCAATAAGAATCAATTTACTATTTGTTTTGACTACAATATCAGGTATATAATGTTTTACTTTCGGTTTAGTAAGAATGGGTGTATTCAAGAAAAGTTCAACTCGTGTACTAGACATGCAAAAGAAAGTGAAACATGATCATACCAAACCTTGCTTGCATCAAATTTGTATTTTTTACATAGCTCCCAGTGGGCCCTGGTAGCTATCAGATCATGTCTTATTACATACCTTCTCTTTGCCAATTCAGTACAATCGCTAACAATATGAGGCACTGTCTCATCTATCTCATGACAAATTCGACACACACAACTTATCTCAATTTTATCAATGTTAGTTTTAACCCAGTTAGTTCTAAGAACTTGGTCCTGAGCAGCTGTAATCAAGGCTTCAGTTGCCTTTTTCACATAATTGATCTTTAACCACAACCAGATTCTGCTTAAATCTGCTTGTTGTGCTATAGCTTCCGTAAACCAACCATGCAAAGCTTTTCCGTGGTAATTTTGTTTCAACATTTCAGTGTGTTGTTTCAAATATCCTTCTTTCAGTGTTTTTCTATAAGGAAATTCTCTTTCACCACCAACTTCAGTAGTCGCTCTTGACTAGTTGAAACATATTGCCAAAGGCAATTCTCCCCACTTTTTACACACTGCTTTACCGAAATGAGACCTTTTTCACCATCCTTTCTTTTCAAACAGAGTCGTGCTACATTAACTCTAGGGTGGAAAAAGGCATTACAAGTCAAAATCTTTCATGTTTTCATATCAATGCTTGTCAAATCTCCTCTATTCCAGTCTATCATGCCTCCACTGTATCTCATGACTCCTAACACCCACTGATTTATCGCTGAGATCACATTGCCAACATACAATTTTAATTTGGCTAACTTCCTTACTCGTCGTAGATATTCATTTTCAAGTTTATTTTCATATCTGTCGTACGAGTACCTTCATTCTGTAATATACCCAGGTATTTATAGCCACTTTGTTCGACTTCTTTTAGTTTCTCTCCATCCGGAATTTCAATAACACATGCCTTTCCAATTTTACCCTTATTAAGGAAAACTGTTTTACATTTATCATATCCAAGCTTCATTCCAATACCGTCAGAGACTATCCTCAACGTATGGACAATAATAATAAAAATAATAATAATAATGATAATAACAATGATAATAATAATAATAATAATAATGAAAGTAAACCTTTATTATGTAATGTGTAAATTAGAGAATAATGTCCAGCACAGTGCAAAAAGTAAGGAAATCTATCATAAAGTTTTATTTTAAAGTCCTGCTCTAAATCATCTGAGCATAAACTTGTAAATGCATTGAAAGTTTCGAGGAGTGTTATAATGTTTTTCAAGACCTTTGCCCAGTTACTTTGTATATAAACTATACTAAATCCTACCAATTCAATTTACAACTTCTTCATCTTCTTGCATTTTTGTTGTAATTTAGAGTTTTAATGTTGATATCAATGATAGTGTCGTTGCTCACGTTATTGTTGTTACAATATTTCAGTAGTTGGTCTAATTCTGATAGAACGTCCTTTGGGTCAAATTCATTTAATACCGCATTTTTCGGTCCCAGCGCTAAAGTTTTCATGACATATTCTGGAGGTTGATTTTCAAGCTCATTCGCCACTACAGTGTTATCGACATTGAATAACGGACGTTCTTGTTCTGTCGCTAGTGCTGTTAGTTTTTTATTGCGTGTTCTGGACTGTTCTTTACGAACTTTATTTCTACTGATGCGTGAATAGAGAGGATGATGGAATGGATGATGCGCTGTGGTGCTTTGGTTTTAATGGCGTCTCAATGTTCGTCAAGCTTCTGTTTTTTGACTTTGTGTTCTTCCTTTGCTCTGATGATCTCTTTGCGAAAAAGTTTTTGTTGAAAATGGTTGACTGATTTGTTCTCAAAACATCCATTAGTCGGTATATGGAACCTCAAGAACTTCGGTATGATCTCTGCTTTTGTACAATTTTCAAGGAATTTAATGTGGAGGCTGTTGATCTGTAGTTTATTTACCATTCTCAGGTAGTTGTAATACTGCTTTAGACAGCCATTCCGTTGTAATTCAAGAGCCAAAAGGCGAGCTGGTAGAAACATTTTTACCACTTGTAGAATTGATATATGTACATGTTAAGTGAATATTTTCGATAATTCATTATCATTTTCAAAACTGAAAAAATATAAACAGAAATATTAGTATCAGTCTAATACACATGCCAGATGCACAAAGCAGAAGTCCAAATTCCACTGTTCTGTGGTCGGGGTAACCTGACTACAACAAAAAGTCAAAATAAAATAAAATGTTTCTTGGAATCTTGATATTTTAAGTTAGAGCTTTCATACAGTCAAGCAACAAAATACATGTATCTTATCTTTTAAGAATATTTGATTTAAAATACATTAAAAATAACTTGTGAGCTAATGGAAAAAAAATAAATGTTTTAAAATATTTTAATTTTTTATTAGTTTTCAATGCTTTACAATACACAAAAAAACTGTAAAGCAGATCTCAAATGCTTACTCTTTGCTCAAATTTTTACTATTTTTAAGAAAAAATTTATTATTTAAGTTAAAATCTATCTTTATAATTGCATCAATTTAACCTGTATTGCCAATCTAGACGAGGAGCTTTATATTATCAACCTCTTAAATAACCTTTGAAGCCAATTTTGAAGGGAACTGGGGCAAATGAACACCAGTGTTCTTTAGAGAAGAATTGGCAGAAAACGATCTAATGAATTTCGATTGTGGAAGTGACGAATCCACACGGTGGGAAATCTGTCCTGCCTTTTTCAGTCTTTACTTTCACATTTATGATATTTACATAACTGTGAGAAGTGCAGAATCACAATACGTGATGCGAAGTACAACAGAGAGAGAGAGAGAGAGAGAGAGAGAGAGAGAGAGAGAGAGAGAGAGATCTAATGAAGAGATTAGCCCTTTCTCTGGAGAAGATAGAAAATCGAATATCATTACAAACTGAAAAATTAATCGACTTGCCAGAATGTAAAACACTATTGTAAGCCACTCCTACATTTTTAAGAAGAAATAGAAATTAACTCTCGTAGTTTCTTAGCATATAGAGATTCAGCATCAGATATCACCCTTCTCCAAACATTATTAGCTGAATCTTTTCTGGACTGTGAGAAAGTGAACCATGAGTTGTTTTTTCTTAAATGTTTTTCAATTTTAATAGCCGTAGCAATCTTTAATTATTGTGTAACGGAGAATTTTTCAATTGCATTAGTTGAAACTGAGCATAAGAATAATTGCGATGAACAATGACAGAAAAAGTATGAGTATTAAATCATGGAAGAGAAAGAAGCTTGTAGGTAACTAACACTAGGTAAAGATCAATCATTACCAAGCTGATCCAAATCTGTGAATTCAGGTTCAATGTTCTATAATGAATTCTAAAGAATATTGCCAACAAATTCTCAAAATCTATTCCAGTCAGCCTGATTAAATTCAGGTGTCTTTATATGAATTGTCAATAAGAATTAAAACAATTTCCTTAACCTCTGCAACAACAACATAAGGAGAAGATCCCAAAAGAGGTAAAGATGAAACTGTACACTGATCAGCAGGAGAAGAGATCAAAAGGTGATCGTAAAGAGAAGGTTCTCTTAATTCTGACTCAGCAGATCTTATGGGAAAATTAAGAACAAGTAAGAGGTCATAGAACAAAGTGACATTGTAAGTAATATCTTCAGGTCTGTCCTGGGACTATCAGTCCTTGATAAATCATTTGTAACTATTTTTAGTAAGGATCCACATATCAACATTGTCTCACATGTTAGTTTAAATTCTTCAGGCGACACAGAATAGAAAATAAAGGAATGTTGTAGTTACATCAAGGAGTTCTGATTGAAAATATGTTATTTTACCACCTTTTACTACACTTAAAACTATTGAAGTTTTTGTGTATATTTTTTCTCTGTTGTTTTCTTTTCGTTTAATTTTTTATGATAGATTATATATGAGGCTTCTATTATTTTATTTAAGGCTAATAAATAGCTCTATGCTTTGGCAGTAGTCTTGTTGAGTTTTCTGTCATTTTCTCATTCTGTTTTTCTAAGTTCTTGTTTTCTCCTTTGGTTCTTCTTGCAAGTTAATTCACAATGATGATATTAATCGATGAAACTGCTTTAAAGTAACATCAGATTAATTCGTAGCCTCATAGAAGGTTGAAGGTTTCTTTAAATTAAACAAGAAACATGTGGTAGATATCAGATACTTCCATCTTTTTCTTTACTTGGGTATACTTATATATACTTATTCTTAGCAATCAAATGTTTAAACATTTTAAAGGCACGTCTTTGCGGGGTATAAGAAGTGCAAGAACACAACAGGCGTGCCTAAACAAATAAGCATAACAATATGTCTTATCTAGTACACCTGAAGTCAAAATTTGACATTTCCGATTCAAAGTTTATCAGTAGAATCTCTTTTTAATTTTTAAAGAGGTAATTGCCGCCTCACGTCATTGGGAAATTATCTCAAGGTTATCTTGATATCAGTAAATGGTTGTTGCTGGTTGAATGCCCATGCGCCATAATCTAAACGACATGCCTGGTACCAGATAACAATTAATTCGATGCATGTTTTCCATTGTCTTTCCACAGATTTTGGCTTGAGTATTTTTATCGAATTATTATTTTATAGTTTTTGAAAACATTTTCCTAAATACCCAACTGTGGCATTTACTAAGTAAATACGAAGACAATTTTCAAAAAATTGTTCTAAAAGATAGAGAGAAAGTTTCCAGCAGTGATATTGTATCCGACATTTATATCAATGCATTGATCAAAATATTCAATTTTTTTTTTTTGAAAACAGTGTAAACTACAAGCTCATAAGATTGATAAAGACTGAGGAGTTTTTTATTTTGTACACATCAAATTTCCTTTCTTTCATATCAATGTGCTATTCTTTGGTTGCAATTATTACTTACAACTTGAATACTTTCTCCTTTCTTGAAAACTTATCAAAGAGGAAAGATACACAGTATACTAAATAAAAATTTGGTAAAGTCTCCAACGAATTTTAAAAGGCGCCCTTTCTAGGGTTATGAATTTGGATATAGATTTTTAATTGCTTTTTCAAGAAAATCTTGTGAAAGGTTATACTATAATGGAGCTGGATTAAGCAAATGACTCTGGGTTTTTGGCAATCATCATTACTAAATATGAAGCTCTGTGTTCTAAACCAGAACTTATTTACAACTGAACATTCATCTTTATTTAGTGACTTGTGTACCTGGCCTTTAACCTTTTTGACATTTTAGCCCAATCTGTGATTGTAGGGCTGTAAATTTGACCGTGATTATCTTCCTTTCAAACTATAAATATATGATCTTTACTAACGAACAAAGACATAAAATTGAAAATATGAACTTAGTTTAGTTTAAATTCATATATACAATTGTACAATTTTACCACTAAGACAATAACATTACAATTTTTGGATGGAAAAAATTATTTTTTAAATGATTAAAAAGTTTGTGGAATTAATCGTGAAAATTATCTTACATTATACAAACATTTTACATTTCCAAATGTCTGCTTTGATAGTCCCCTATTACATCTACATAAAGTTTAGATATTTGTTTGTTTAAAGTATCATTTTATTTATATATATTGCAATATTGGATAAACAACGAGCTGGTATGCATGACCTCAGTCTGAGAGCATTACCTTATAAGCAAAATCGAATCAAATAGTCCTTGTCCAGTGCTTTCAGTAACTTTCCATACTTATGTTTCAAGGATAGCTTTGTAAAGACAGATGCTCACGATAAAGGAGGAGCAGCTCATTAAATTTTAAATTTTCAAAAATGAGTAAATAGATAGGATATCGATAGCTCAAGTTTGCTATAAAAATACCATAATATCTTTACACACTTATCATCACATCAACGAGATCAAAGTAAATGCTTTCTTCCATATCGGATTTGTGTTTTGAAATAGATTGACTTGCAGTATAGAGGATAACAGTCTTTCTCACTTTATATCAGCACCAAAAATGCTTCTCGATCTTATACGGTGGAAAGTATATCAACCTCTTCTATTTTCCCCTTTTGTTCTTTTGTCTGTGTAATAGTGTTGGAATAGAATTTTGGGTAAAATGTTGGTTTTTGCGCTTGTAAACTATTGCATAGTTTTTTATTATGTTGAATATACTAACTTAGTAAAGCTGTCAGGCACTGCTACAAATTAATTCTTCATTTAAAGATGAAACCATTTATATTACAGATTATTATGTACTACATTTTTCTAAATTATATATATATATATATATATATATATATATATAATTTCTTTTAAGCATCACGATGGGAGTTATCAGCAACTGGTGGCCATATGGCGGCAGGGGTCGCTCTCTTTAGGATCCGAACTAGGAGTCAGTGCTGTTTGACAGTACTTTACTGAGGAAAGGGAGGAAAGGGGCTCATAGAATCTGACAGTTCTTTCCAAGACTGGTATCTTTCTTCTTTGATATACGCATTTTTCCTTAACATGATTGGGGCATTGTTAAAGTGGAGTTTGTTATTCTTTCTTCCACTGTCTGATCTCAGCAGGCATTTTTCTATTGCTTGTCAGAGACCTGATGTAAGTACTCAGTTGTCTGTCAGAAATCAAGTAACAGTTGCCTTCATCATGAACATAATTGCCTAGTAAGAATTCTATGGAACTCCCACCATCCTTCATTAATGTTTTGATGTTTGAGAGTGTTGCAAGTTGCTCTCTTATTTGTCATATGAACGTGTCGATTCAATAAAACCTATAAAATCAAATAAAAAATTTTTTAATTGGAAGAATCGGTCACTACACGTACCAGGTATATATTGTGCTGTAAAAAATTGTAAACAAATACTACTTATATGATATATAATATATATATATATATATATACAAAAATAATAAATAATATGACAGGCAGGTAAAGGGGTAAAAGTTGCTTGAAAGAAGGAATGCAATCTATGTTCAGTTCTAAGATACCGGGGTATCGTATTGCATTGTAGAGCCCACTCACAATTCTCTTTGTGTGCACCTTCACATTTTGTGATGTATTCCCATAAAGAAACTCTTTTTGTTGACCAGAGAACACAATTCACAGAACATTTTCAAACCCCTTTGGTTTAATTTTCACACCATTTTTACAGCGGGATGAAAGAGTAACTTTATATACTGTTAGTAATTGAATTCTTTCTTAAATATTGGCAAAATTGCATTGAAAATTTATGTACTCAAACTAACAATAAATGTTCACTAGTACTAAAAAAGTTGTTATTTTTGAGTCTACTGAGCCTGCCTTTCTGACGTTGATTAGTAAAAATCACCAATAGCTTTGAATTTCTAATACACCCTGATTCAGCTAAGCAATTATTGCTGTTGTTGAAGGAGGCTACATGTCTTGTATTTTTAGAGAAATAAGGTCTTTACCACAATACTTATTTGGTGTTATGGACATTGCTTAAACAGAAGAAATCTTGTCATTATCCGAAATAGGGAAACTCATTTACAAGATAACCACATAAACAGCAAGGGGCCCAACTAGTCGTGATTTATTATTTCTAGGGTAAAATAAGTTTTTTAAATACAGTTATCTACAAATGGGGGAAGTTCTTTTTGTTTTGTTAGGAAAAAAGTCTTTTTCTCGTCTTTTTCAGGACAAAGGACAAACTAGAGACACCCAAGTCAATTAAAAGACATTTCATTAGTCTTTACTGTCAACTTTGCCAATGAATTACTGTCCGTCACTAGTTGATACTCCACCCAACATGACAACACAGAACTGTTGACAACTGTCAGATAGTTTGTGGCGCTTTTTCTTCAAGAGATTTGTGGCAGTTGAAGTTGAACGCAAATGTTGAGCATAATTGACAGAGTAGGATTTTGAAATGATCAGTCAAACAGAGTGTGTACCGAAGCCATTACTTAAGCTCGTTTATCAAATTTAGCGATGCTTTTGAGTTTTAAGGTAAGCCATGCCTACCGGTACAACCTTTAATGTGGTTAATTGGGCTGACACATGATGGTTAAGTAACAGAAGAGGATCACTTTTTTATGTTAACGACTGCCGGTTTAACTCTTTGCATGTATCGATACCGCTAGCTCGTAGATCTTCTTAAGTGATTGTAGTAATTTGAGGCTTTATAAAACGAGTGCTAGTTTCTGACAGGTGATTAGACAAAGATAGAGGTTTTGTTGATGATCTTTGATTACAAGAATGAAAAACCCTGATCAGATTTAACATATCTAATTTCATGATAAATGAAGTATAACGGCAAAACTTATAGAAAAATCGTTTAAATAAGGTATAACATGACACATTTTTATAAAATATTATATAATATATAAATATATATATATATATATATATATATTTACATATATATATATATCGCGACTCATTCTTTTATTTTAATCTATCACATCTTATTACTTTTCTTTGTCATTCCTCTTGCCATATATATGTCTTCCCATAACAATCATTCTTACTTTCCTTTCTCATTTATCTGCAAACCATTTGTGTGTGTGTCTGTGTGTCTGTGTGTCTGTGTGTGTGTGTTTGTGTGTTACAAGTTGTGTTGTCTTTCGTCTTAACCTGCTGCTTGTCATTGCGTGGTCATTAAATTAGCCTGTACCATCTTTGGTTCTGAGTGTTATACTCTAATACTATATTTATATATAGTACTATATACTTATACCTATATATTTATATATATATATTATTTTATATATTTATATGTATATATATATATAATTATATATATATATATATATATATATATATATATGTGTGTGTGTGTGTGTGTGTTGATCTGGACACTTTAGACACTAGCTGGAAGTACTTTGTGTCATTCCGTATATGTTCACATGTTTAAATAGTCTTTAAATGTCTTCACTTACCCCCCTCACAATCCATCCAAAAAGCCAACATTAATAACTCCTTATTTTATGTTTATTCCTCCTATCTTTTAGACAATCATCATATGTTAGTTTTAATAACCATCTGCTTTCTGAACTTTTTTATGTGGTATGTTTTTTTTTAATAATTCATAATGTCTGAATCCCAAGCATAGAATTCCGAAGGCTACAAAATAGCACATTTCACTAAATACTTGTTCTCTTCTATCAAATGTTATGGTCTTACAATACCCATTTGCTATTTTGAATGCTGTTGTTGTCATTTCACATTCCTTATAGATGTCGCAACATATTTCTATGATTATAAATACAAATGATGTTGTAGTAAAAATACTCGCTTAATACCCTTCTCGGCCTTTTGTCTGAGATCAAGTGTGGAGCTCTGGTCTGTCCTTGGTCTAGGCTATGGCTATAGAGCTCAACCATGCAGGACAGGGGACTGGAGATGCTTGAATCGTGGTTGAAGACCAAACCAAGAGAAAGGGCCTTCCCACGGAGGATTCTGGAGGGGCGATCCGCATGTATGTTTTGCATTTTATGGTGTCTTGATTGCTTTCTGTCCCATTTTTTCTTGATCTGTTGCTTCCCTTCGAGTCTTTCATAGATGGATATCTGTCAAAGAGAAAAATGGGCCAATGAAAGACCCAGTAAACATACTGAAGCAAATAATGAAAAGCTACAAGGACAGAAAAGATTTACTTTTTCCTACCTATTTAACTTGTGAGTTATTCGGGAGTATTCTTATTAGGGAGTATTTCGTCTCCTCTAATTGTTACGACTAAAAATATGAAAAGGTTTAGGAATCACCCTGAACATACTTAGAGTAGTTGAATCTTATTTTTCATGTGGTATGAAGTATAAGGTGCCTTTTGATACATGACTGTGCCAGAGGAGTAAGGACTTTCTTGATAATTTTACATACTAATAGTATTAAATAAATCTTCACAGTGTGCCCCTGTCTCAATATTAAACTGCCATTTCGTTCGTCTTCTTCTTTCAGGCTTGCTCTAAAAATAGTCGATTCTTCTTAACGGACAATAGCTAGCATTTAGTCTTAAACCAGTACATACCTCAAAAGCATTCTAATACTCGAACAAGCAGTATTTTTATTAACGGTACAGAAATGGAAATTGTTAAAGGTGATAAAACAGCATTTTGTTCTTTTGGAATTGATTTCTTTTTCTAGAGGGAGATAAAGCAATTTTTGCCAAAAAGTAAACAATGCTAAGATTTACTATCATTTCCATCTATAAGGATTATAAAGTGCAAAATGTGAGATATCACCAAAGGATTTTACAATGAAAAGTAAACGTATGCACATTGGGCACATAGGAAGAGGAGAATCCGAGGGAAAGTAGAAAGGGAAAAAGTATGAGGAAGACCAAATTTTGAATAATAGTAAAATTAATAACAATATTAATAAAAACAACAACGACGACAATAATAATAATAATAATAATAATAATAATAATAATAATAATAATAATAATACTTCCCAGTAAATACAAACAGAACAATTCAAGCCAATCGCCCAGACATTGTTGTGAAAGATCACCTGCCTTTTGATAAATATGAGTGTTCCATCAGACAAAAATATAGCTGTCAAGGAGCTTGACAAGTTTAGTAAATATAAGGACTTCGAAATAGAGATTGAGAGAATGTGGAACTTCAAAGTAACAACCGTTCCTGTCATCGTAGGCACCATGGGCACGATAAAGAAAGGTACTCAACAGTTTGTTGAAAAATTACCAGCGAAAATAGCCTCCTCGAGATAGTTTTAACTAATACTGCTGACATTCTGCGAAAGTGTCTTTCCACTTAAAGATTTTTTGTTAATTTTTTTTTCACTCATACTTTTATAACTTTCCACGATCATTAAATTAAAAATTAAATTTAACAGTCGAAATAATTTCATTTTCTATCAATTTAATTTAATGAAAATTTTTTACATACCTATATTTTTAACCTCATGCAATTTTTTAAATATACGAATCTCAAAATTTTTTTTTACCTAAATGCTGTGTGTGAGTCTTACTCTAAAACCTTTGCTCGCCTTAGGTCACTGGGGTGACCCGGCAGGCAATTGCATAAATATACAAGATAAGGAAATATAATAATAATAGTAATAATAATAATAGTAATAATAATAATAATACAATTGACCAAAGACGTCCAACAACGTACAGTGATAATATATGGCCCAGGAGCAAGAAAGGCAAAGAAAAAACTGGCACAAAGACGAGTGGCAATGAATCTTTAGGATAATATTGAATCAAATCATTAAGATTTTAAGAGCTTAAAGCATGAGTAGAAGTTGTTTTGAACTACATACCTATGACACACCTATAAAAAGCGAAGGACAAAACTAATTAACAAAACTTAGTTGTCTAGAACTGTCAAGAAACTGACAGTTCTGAACAACTAAGTTTTGTTCAATTAGTCGTTCGACATATGATAGATTTTATATTCTTATATTATTGAGGACTGTCGATCGCTAAAAATTAATTCGATACAGGTATCTATCTATCTATCTATCTATCTATCTATCTATCTATCTATATATAAAGCTTTCGATTCGGTTATCCGTATTAAAGTGCTCAATACATAAATGCAGAGCGTAATATAAGATATGATAAGTTGGAAAGAATAAAAAAACTACACAGTCCATTTCGACAAGCCTGTTTCGTGATTTTATTCACTCTTCAGGAAAATTTTCCTGAAGAGTGAATAAAATCACGAAACAGGCTTGTCGAAATGGACTGTGTAGTTTTTTGATTCTTTCCAACTTATCATATCTTATAT
>RDPX01000087.1:1337962-1366493 GCA_003991215.1 Morbakka virulenta | reverse complement strand
AATGTTAATGCATCCCTCCCTTCAGCATCAATAATGTTAATGGCAGCCCTCCCTTCAGCATCAATAATGTTAATGGCAGCTCTCCCTTCAGCATCAATAATGTTAATGGCAGCTCTCCCTTCAGCATCAATAATGTTAATGGCAGCTCTCCCTTCAGCATCAATAATGTTAATGGCAGCTCTCCCTTCAGCATCAATAATGTTCAGGTAGAATATTTTAAGTAGATGCTTGTATTCATGCCCATTGCTTTTTCCCCTGAAAAAAATTGTTTAAAGCATTGAATTAAAATTTTTCTAACAAGTTTAACCCAATTAAAATTAATTGACAGAAAGATATAATTATGTGCACAATCAAGCAATTTAAGTTCAATATGTTTTTTAAGTTTGGTACATTGTCCAGCTTCTGTTTTGAAATTTTAATTTAACAGCAACTCTTTTTCATTTTCCTGTTGTTTCAAGTTAGAAAATGGAGTATGAAGAAAAACAAACATTGGAAATCCCTCCCTGAAAATATAAAAGGCCGTCAATTGCTCAAATTTATTTGATATGATAATACGGTTATTTATAACCAAGAACAGAGAACTGAAGAAATTGTTTGAATAAATGTAACGGTTTGGAAATGTTAATGACCAAAATAGAAAAGAATCTGTAATCCATTCATTTTTTTTTTTGTATTTTTTCCTTGAGCTATTTAAAAAGTAAATACGCTCTCCAAAAATGTGTAGCTATCTAAGACATACTCGAGATAGCAACAGGAAATCTTATATCTGTAGTAAACGATCACTTTTTGATCCCCTAAAACGACAATCTTAATCAGATTCTTAGCGTCGTAGAAGAGCTACAGAGTAATGAGGAATAATGATAGTAAGCATGAAAGTGAGTCTAGCGTCACGTAGCAATTGTATTTGACACAAAAGAGCCCATTGCAATGCTAAGCTAATTAAGAATATTAAGTACAAGTTATGCGGTCATGGGTTACAGGAAATCCGTTGTAAATCTGTTTCTTTGAATTCCTCTTGGGGAAATTAATTATGCGAAAAAGAGTTTGAAAAGGTAACAAGAAAAATCAGATACATCAATTGATTAAGATAACTTTTATCAGCAAGCTATAGATCACTGCAGATTAGATTAGACGCTCATAATCCTGAAGTTGGCATTCTACTTATTTTAAGATAACAATAGATAAATTTTGTACGATTTGAAAAAGAGCTCGATTAGAGATTTGTACGTGCTCTAGTTTCTGACAAGGCAAATCTTAAAAAGGGTAATATTGATAAATAAATGACTCTGTAGTTAGTTATTCTGATGACAAATGTCTCAACTTTTTCCGCAATTAGTCTGAAATCCGATTCCAAACGTTAAAACAAAAACAATAAATCAAAACCTATAGAAGGAAAAAAGATAGTTTTATTGGTTGCCAAATTATGTATCACACATCTGTACCATAAGTGAATTTGTATTGATTAGCTTACAAACTGCTTCCGCAATTTTCTGAAAATCAACTTGAAAAATATGACTTTTTTAGGACCTAAAGCGCCCAATTAATTTTGAACTGTAGTATTAGGGAGCATGGAGAAGGTTGACTCAAGCTCTTTGATTTATTTTACTATTACGTTAACATTACTATTCCCTTTTACTTGTAAACATCATATAATGTAGATGAAGATGATTCATAAGTTAAAAATGTATCTCAACATATTTTTCACCTATCTACGACTGTAAATCCTCTCTCTCGTTATATTATTTTCACCATTTCCTTTCTCTTTATGTATGTTAAGAGCAGTTGATCAGATCTTGGAAGGAAAGTTGTTGTTCTGTGAGAGACTTAACCCTATATGTGTAATTGGGGTGTGATGTCCAACGATAGGAATTTGAT
The DNA here is from genome assembly GCA_003991215.1 of Morbakka virulenta. Taxonomy (NCBI): domain Eukaryota; kingdom Metazoa; phylum Cnidaria; class Cubozoa; order Carybdeida; family Carukiidae; genus Morbakka; species Morbakka virulenta. Next base: position 1,364,618 of record RDPX01000087.1, on the reverse strand, counting down.
CAAAGAACAACGTGCTTAAGTGAAAGTTATGGTAGCAAAAATGATTTGATAAGGAAAGGCCGCTGATGGCTCAGATGGTACTTGGCCATGATAGCCATAGAGATTTGGTCAAAGAACAACGTGCTTAAGTGAAAGTTATGGTAGCAAAAATGATCTGATAAGGAAAGGCCGTTGATGGCTCAGATGGTACTTGGCCATGATAGCAATAGAGATTGGGTCGAAGAACAACGCCCTTCAGGGAAAGTAATGGTCACAAAACTGATCTAATAAAGAACGGCCGCTGACAGCTTAAATGGTTCTTAGTCATGATAGCCATAGAGATTTAGTCAAAGAACAACGCGCTTAAGTGAAAGTTATGGTAGCAAAAATGATCTCATAAAGAACAGCCACCGATAGCTCAGTTGATACGTGGCCATTGCAGTCAGAGGGATTGATGCAAATCCATTTCAGTGCAAACATATCTCTGAAGTATTATTATTTTCCAGTGTTTGATCTTCGTTGTGCTTTTTGTAATTGCCCCTTATAATATTTTGTTCTTTACGGCTGGTAACTGAGGAATATAGTGTCAAACGTGATTTCCCTTGAATTAATTTTACTTCGCAGTTACCGACATCGGTTTTATCGGCTATCATTTTCAGTTGTATTTCACCCGGATTCGATCTTATGAATTGCCTAAGAAACAAGACACTGATTGGTGAAAACTATTGTTGGTTGCCATAGTTTTATTTATATCATTGTTTACCGGTGTTTACTAGTCTAGGCTGGGGCTTTCCTTTTTATTCCAGACTGGAGTTATGGCAGCAAGTTCTGTTGTATAAATAGTTAGACTAATACTTAACAAAGTTCAAAACAGTACATGCAAAGCGTCTGCTGTATTGTCATTGTATTATTCAACTTTCCGATTTATATTAAAGGTGAACTGTATTCTTCTTCAACGTTTTACATTTTTGGTGAAAAATTGTTTTCTTTATAATTTTACTGCTAGGGCGTTTGGTAGTATATTTATAGCTCTATAGTATTCACATGGATGGAGAAAAAATTGAAGTCGTATAGTCTTAATTTTCTCGGTAATTTAATAAGTAAGAACGGAGGAACAACTGAAGAAATAAAACGAAGACTAAATATGGCTAGAACGGCCATGATGAAACTTCGCCATATAATAAAAAGCAATAACATAGCACTATGAACGAAGGTGAAGCTGATAGAAACACTGGTATTTTCTTTAGCACTGCATAGGTGTGAAAGTTGGACAGTGAAAAAGCAAGTAAGGAAATGGATTGATGCTTTTGAACTCTAGTGCTGGAGAAAGGTTCTGAAAATACCATGGACTCGTAAAGAAAGCAATAAATCTGTCATTGCCAAGATCTCTCCAAAAACGTCATTTGAGTCCATCATTGTTAAACAGATCCTATCATACTTTGGCCACGTTATGAGAAGGGATGTCAGCCTAGAAAAGACCATCATGCTAGACAAGTGTGAGGAGGTAAGGAGAAGAGGAAGACAACGGCAGAGATGGTTGGATGGTGTAGAGGGCTCTGGGCTTTCTTGTTCAAGATAAAGGAAGCCGTTAGAGACATGATTGGCAGGAGACGACTGATATATTATGTCACCAAGAATCGGAAACGACTTGATGAAACATGAGCGAAGAATTATCCACAGATATCTTGTCTAAAAGCAAATGGTATGGAGTTAAACAATTTTATTATAAACTGTAAAGAATATAGATTAAGGAAATTATGGACATCAAGAGATTAAAGTTCCAATTCGGCAGTTCATTTTACCATATTTTTCTCCAAAAAGCGGTAGCGTTTTTTTCAGTTTGAGCCTACATCTCTATAACTGAGAATCTAATTTTTCTATCCATAGGCAACCACCTTATCCTATCTTTTCCCTTTTTCAAAACTAACTGTCTCGAATACGACACAGAAGCAGCCACTATAAAATTGTTAGTTTCTATGATGTTAGAAGTTCAGAAATATTCCAAACCTTATTAGACTTTTTGACAGTGTCATCTATTCTCTTAATGCCGACCTTTTAAAGTGTTTTTCCACCATTCCTTTCTATTGAATCAAATATTTCTTTTAGATCATATAAAGTGCCTCTTTCTTCTTCTGTACCATCCACAACAGAAATAATTGATTTAGTCCCTTCATCTTGCTCAATTTCATTCACATTATTTACTAAATTCATAACACGTTCCTCAACAGTCGCAACTTGTTTAACATTTTCATGGTTTATAGCATCCTCGTTCTCAACCACAGTATTCGACTTATTTTCAATCGACCTTTCTATCACTTCAACCTCTAACTATATCAGTGTCTGGCTGTTGTTATCGCCGCATTTTTATGCTGATAGGTGAATCAAAACAAATGACCATGTCCTAACAGCATTTCCGTTTTTTCTCTCAAAACTCTTTCCGTAAAATCCTCGCAGTTCCTAATAACGCAGTTTATTGAAGCACTCCCAAGTTACAGTGTTTTCCACTCTTTTTATATTCTTTTTCAGAAACTACACTCGACTTCGATTTTCCAACTTGATTTTCGTATCTTTTCTTTCAAACTACTCTTTTTAAATAGAAAATGTTTGGGACAACAGGTTAACAGATTAACAGGTTCAAAATGGTAAGAAAAAAATCAATTTTTAAGATGAAATAAATAGACTTTTAATTTGAATCCTATCAAACAAAGTTAGGTTAACCAGTAGTTGGCAGTCCATTTCCTTTGTAAAATCAAATTTTAAAGGACTTGAAAAATGGTACAGTCAATTCTCAAGAGCTTTATAAAGGCAGGTTAAAGAAAGATAACCTGGTTATTGAAACTTCGGAAGAACTTCTATCTCCAGATAGGACTTTCAGAGTTCAAGAAATTGTCCCTCAAAAGCAGCGAAAGTTAAAGAGATTCAAACAAGAAGAATCGAACCTAATGAATTCGAAGTGTGGAAATATACGTTGAAGTAATCACGAAGTTGCAAAGTTATTAAGGTTTTTCCAAGATTATTATAGAGTTCAACCCCCAAAAACATAAAATAAAAATAAGTGAAATAGCAGTAGCTATCAATTGCCTTATGCTTCTTGAATGAGGTAATTAGATTTTCTCCTTTGAATTTGATTCTTAACTAAAATCTCACATGTTGAGTTTAGATGAAGCGAAACAAAACAGTGTCTATATGTCCAGTATACTTACCCAATGTGATGAAATTTTGGTTTGGGGCTAAAAGAAGCTTGATCGTATGCATTTAAGTTTATGAATAATGTTAGAAAGATACTAATTACATACACGAGCAATTAAAACAACTCTCCGCAGTAAATTTCAATTTAGATTTTCCATCTCATTTTCAAATACTACAGCTTAACCATTTGAGCAAATCAATGGACTGTCTAAGGTTATCACGTTTACTTTTGGAAAAATCGTTGATTGATGGAGAAACAAGGTGAACAAAGCTTCCTAAAGTCTTTCCTGCAGACATCCTTGAAAAGTTAGCACAAAGGTCTTTTTCTTCCTCTTTTTCTTTTTCTTCACTTCTCTTTTGTTTTTCTTTTCTCTTCTGCTTTTCTTTTTCCTGCTTCTTTTTTCTTCTTTTATTTTCTACTTTCTTTTAGGCAGCGTTGATTTTGTACCCTTTGTTGGAGAAAACGCTTATCCATGTAGTTTGAATTCATTTTATTCTGTGTTTTACAGCGCCACTGCCAATACATTGCTTTATTGCTGAACCAAATCGTAGACTTCTTTTTGAAATACTTGGCTTTTTCAGGACTAAATAATTTAACTGACTCTTAAAATACCTTGCCACATCAAACTGGTTTTCATATTTACTACTTGTTTAGGTAGTGGTAGTCTGTCTACTATATATATGGTTTCATGTACAGCTGGCATTAGTAATCGATGATAATTTTTTGGTAATGATCTAGGTCTTTAAGACCAACCCTTCCGTATTATGACGGAGACAAAATCTTCACGTCCTTAAAATAGGTCAATAGAATAAAAGAGCATATGCCAATATTTTCAGACAAAAATAAAAAGTTAATCTGGTTTTACCGAACCGAAAATGCAAGAGCGTTCACTAAATTTTGTTCTGTGCTTTGGCTAGAGCGCAATGTCTATTGGTAATAGACGAATTTCATGAAAATGTCAAATTCAAACTGTCTTTAATAATGGGAAATAAAAGGCCTGCCTTTAAAGTGGCCAAGCATCTATTTATGAGCCTTAGAAGCTATTAATTTTTATTTTCATCTTCTCTGCTTAGTAGATAAAATAAATTGATATATGATCTTCATTTGTTTTCAATCCTCTCTCTGTTCCAATTTAATAAAGTACCGTTTGATATGCTTTTCTCGCTCTGGGGTACAAAACAAGTGCAAGTAAAGAAGTTATCGAAAATATGAACATAATTTTAACTTCGTTATTTAAAACGTAGTTTGTGTAAATGAGAAAAATAGTTTAGGTTGCCTCTAAATTCTGAATGCCCTGTTAAGCAAGAGTGGTCCTGATGTACGATGCATAGTCTTCAGCATCTATACAAATAATTTTTTATATCACTATATTTTTATTTTCTTTATTTCATTTTACCAAGAAATTTCTCTGTCAAAATTTTAGAAAAACATAACCGTTATATACTACAAAAACCCATAATTACGAGTAACAATTAAAAGATACACGTTTGGCGGTTTCTTTCTTTTTGTTATATGCTACAAATATCATGATAACAAATAACTATTAAAAGTTAAATATTGTTTGATAAAAATATTAAAACATTAAAATTAATGCTGAATGACAGCTGTAGAAGAAGAGGTGCATAAACTGGTCTGCAAAAGCTTGAAAATTAAATTATGTGTCAATTAGTTAATAATATTTTATTACTATATACTTTAAAAGTTGCAGTTGAATAATATACTATTTTTGATAACTCATTCTTTTTACTTTGAAGGTTTCTCTGTACAGCTGACAGTAGAAGTATCCAATGTCAGAAGGAAATATTTATCGTAGTTAAAGGAGATTGCTTTATCACGACTTGGCGATAAAGAAGCAAAACAACACATAGAGAGAATTAATAAGATTTGGATCCTAGTTTGAAACGCTAACTTATAATTTTTTTGTTGAATTTTAAAATTTTAACCTTCTTCTTCTTCAGCTATTCCCATTTTTATATGGGGTCACTGTTCCTTGAGTCTCTTTCGTTCTTTTCTATCTCCTACTTGGTGTTCATAGAGGTTCTTTTCCTGCATATCTTCCTTAGTCTGTTTTTCCATCTAAATTTAAGTCGCCCTCTTCTTCTGTGTCCTGTAATTTCCATTGCCATCACTCTTCTTCTGACATAGTCCTTCTCTCTTCTCATGACATGACCAAAACTATTTTGGAATTTCAATATGAATCATACAGGGTGACACAAAAAATGGTCATCACCTAAACGTGAAGAACGTTTGAAATAATTAATCAATTGTTTTCATTTTTTCAGATTTACCAAGAAGAATCAATGTTCTAAGAATCTACTAAATTTGAGCTTCGAGCTGCCATGGACTGCTGAGGAAAAGACATTTATAGTTGAGACATATTTTTTGCTGAAGTCTGTTCATGCAGCTCAATTGGAACTCAAAGAATGGTTCGGATATCGTGAATTATCTGTCCACTCAATGATCTATACATGGGTCAACAAGTTTCGAACCCATGAGACTGTGCATAAACTCAGACAATCACACTCTGGACCACCGGAATCATCAAGAACACCACACAACATTGTTGCAGGCAAAGACTCTGTTGTCTGCAGCCCAAGCAACTTTATGGGTCGGCGAAGTCAAGAGATTGGAATCAACAGGGAGTTCTTGAGGAGAATGTTGATCACAGATATCCACCTGTATCCTTACAGGATACAAGTGAAACAAAAGTTCACCCTGACGACATGAGGAAGCGAGTGGTCATGTGCCAGTGGTTTTGCGACAAGATTGACAATGTGCCAGACTTCCTTGACAATTTCTGGATTTCGGACGAGGCACATTTTCTGTTGTCAGGTCACCTGAACTTTAAGAACAATATCTCCTGGGATAGCACATTATCTGAGCACTGTTAGCAAAGGCCATTACACTATGTGAAACGCCCTGTCTGAGTCGCCATTTCCAAACATGGGATCATTGGGCAATTCATGTTCGAGAACGTCAACACGTGGTCTATTACAATAAACATTGAGAGATATGTCCAGGTGCTTGGAAAGTTCTGGACAGCACTTGGTCGACGAAGAGGAGTTATCAGGACCCTTCAATCATTCCAGCAGGATGGTGCCACCCATCACACCTGAAACGAATGATTGGCATGGCTACGCAGCATTTGTCTGACCGATTGATCAGCCATAGTTGTGACCCAGAGTAGTAGCCGCATTCACCGCACCTGGACCCCCCAGATTTTTTTCTGTGGGGGTAACATAAGAACAGAGTGTATGGCAACAACGCCAAGACTTTCCCTGATCTGAAGCCAGCAATCACAGCAGCCATAAGAGCAATCTTTTGCCCGGCGGATCCAAGTGTGCCTGCGTCTCCGAGGAGCTCATTTGGAGCCCATTTCTGAGAGCCAGTGAAACAAAGGGTTTTTGTAATACAATCTTGAAACTCTGAGGATATCTGCTTCATAGCCTTGACCTAATGCGGCTGAAGGTTTGTGTTAATCTAAAAAACTTTCTGAAGTTATTCGACTTTTGATTATGACCGTTTTTTGTGTCACCCTGTATTTTTAATGGTAAAGAACCACACATTGCATAATACCTCAAAGTGAACGAAACTGTGAAGAATGACAGAAGTAGGTTAAGCCAAGAGATAAGAATTATCCTTAGATTTGAAACCAATAAAGTCATTTAATGTAGAAAAGCATCCAGAACCATAAGAGTCCAAAATTTCCTCAGTCCGAACAAAAATGCAGGAATCAGAGAAAAATAATTTTAGGTTGATTATGAATTTGCTGTTTCACATTTGCTTCTCTAATACAGAAACAGATAGGTTTTGATTGTACTCACTACTCTTCTCTATACTTTGTTTCTGCAAAGCTTTATTTTTCAATTATACTACATTTGAAATATTTGAAATATTACACTACATTTGAAATATTTGAAATATTACACTAGATTTGAAATATTTGAAATATACTACATTTGAAATATTTGAAATATTATACTACATTTGAAATATTTGAAATATTATACTACATTTGAAATATTTGAAATATTATACTACATTTGAAATAGTTTTTCTACTATCTTTTCATCGTCCTTCAGCTTTGAATTAACTTTCTTTTCAGACATTTTTGAAAATCTTTTATACATTTCTTTTGCGTTTAATTTCTTAACGNAATATTTGAAATATTACACTACATTTGAAATATTTGAAATATTACACTAGATTTGAAATATTTGAAATATACTACATTTGAAATATTTGAAATATTATACTACATTTGAAATATTTGAAATATTATACTACATTTGAAATATTTGAAATATTATACTACATTTGAAATAGTTTTTCTACTATCTTTTCATCGTCCTTCAGCTTTGAATTAACTTTCTTTTCAGACATTTTTGAAAATCTTTTATACATTTCTTTTGCGTTTAATTTCTTAACGTTTTTTATTCATATATATGTAGATTCCAACTAATTTGACTTGGTTTTCCGACATAGGTTACGTATTTCTTGTTTTGTTTGGCTGTAATGTAAATGCTTATGTTCATTCCCTTTCTAAAATACTGAGACTCATTTTGATTCTTCTGTTGAATTTAAGTTTCAGAGCTGCTGCTTGCTGTATTTCACTTTCCTCTATTTTGTTCCATGAGCTCAGGGTGTCAGATAAGTCTTTCTTTTCTTAATTTTCAAACACTCGTTCTTCAATGTTTAATTGCCAATCTAATTCCTTCTTCTATTTTTATGAAGTCCCCAGCCTCTGAAGTCCCCAGCGTCTATGATGTCAGATGTGCTAGAATCTATCTTGGTTTTTAGGCTATCCATTAATATTTTCTGCAATTTATGGAAGCTACATGCTGCTCATTAAAAGTAATGGTTGTTTCTTAATATACTTCTTAATTTTCACCTGTTTAGTTGCTATTACTGGAGAGTGATCACTATTGAAATCTCCTGCAAATAAATTTTCAACTTTGTTATCGAATTTGTTTGTAACCTATGAAAATGTTTCTTAAACAAGGTATTTATTTCCACTTAATCATTGATAGTATATAATTCGATAGGTATTTCTTCTCTTAAGTTGAAAACACACTCTTAAATACTTAATTGCTGATCAAATTCCTTCTTTTATTTTTGTGACATCCTCAGCTTCTGAAGTCCCCAGCTTCTATGACAACTTGTGTGTTTTGCATTGGCTGTGCATTTTATTGTACTTCAGTCGATTGCTAATCTGTTTGTATGGTTGGTGCATACGAGAAAGTATTATTAAAAGGAGGTGCTTTAAATTTTGCAAAATGGGAATAGAAAATGAAATAGATAATAGAAAATGGGAAAGTCTGTCTGGCATGAGTCCCACTCCAAGCTGAGGTTAAATACCGCGCAAGTATATAAGCATCTTTTCATTTATTCGATAATATCACCCCGTCCTTCCACCGGACTTCACAAAGGATTGTTCATTTTTGTTTATGCTGTGCATTGTTAAATCACATTTTTTGGGGGTTTTTTTTTACTTGAAAAAGGTCTGAATATTTCCGGTTGCATCATGCAAGTGCTTTTAAGCAAAATGCTTGCGTTTCTTACAGTAGCCGGATGATTGTCAAAGATTCATGAGGTTGGGAATTAAACAGTTAAGAGTGAGTGTTTGAAAAATAAGAGAGGAAAGACTTATCGAATGATATACCATCAAAGATTTATTGGTAATGTAGTATGCAGTGATGCCATGTGACCACTGCATAATAGAAGAGTAGGTATAATAGGGAATTGTAATCAGCCTTTAGATCAAATATAATCTAACTACTTGGATCACTTAGAGAACCTTTGCCCAAAATAAGATTTACACTGTCTCTTCCTTCACCTTTTCTGTAAGACCTCACAATATCATTTCCCAGACCTACCATCAACATCAGCTGATAAGGAGCAAAAGACATTGGCTAGTTTAGTAGGAAGCTATATAATATGTCACCTAAGTATTTAAAGAATTTTATGCTTGTAGTGCAATATGATAAAACTGAGAGGCAAATTTTCTTCCAATTGTTGACATAGAACACTCTACGTAAATATTGGCCTTTTAAAGATACTCTTGACAGTTCCTATAGTATTTTATCTGGTACAGCCAGTTACAGCTCATTTCAGAGCCGGTTCTTTATAATTATATGCAATCTGTTGGACAATAATGTGATCATGACTATTTTGGAATAGGCATCAGAATAATTTCAAAAATAAGTTTTTGTAAGTCTGCATGACATTTTCAAAGTTGTCTTTCTCTTTGGCTTTGTATATTCTCCTTAATAATTGAATGTAAAATCTCTCTTCCAGTGGCCAGTAGGAAAAAACAATTTAGTTGACAGTGAAATATTATCATCTGGTGTTGTGACTGTAACCATTGAATGGACTGTTGACATATTAGCATTTGTAGGAAAGCTGAAAGGAACAAATTTTTCTTCTTAGGAAATGAAAGTTGTAGGTAAAAATCAGTGTTGCATTTTCCGTCTGCTGTTTTGGTTTCAGTTCTTCTTCTTCTTGTCCTGGGATTAGACATCGTCCCTCCAGTGGGGTAACACATGATATATGTGCTTACATATAAACTATGTGTTTTACTCTTAATAAATTTAATTTGCTTAGATTTAATTTTGCGTAAGTTGCTGCTTCTGGACTATTTAGATTGCAACACACACACACACACACACACATATATATATATATATATATATATATATATATATATACATAAGGTAAAACACGTAAAATAAGAACTATGATTGCAACTAAAAGTTCTTATTTTTTGTGTTTTACCTTATGTTTATTGCTCTTTTGTGTGCACTTTAATACTAATACACAAAATTACACATATATATATATATATATATATATATATTTATAAATATAATAATATAATAATATAATATAATAATATAATATAAATATATATATATATTAAGGGAAAATCAGGCCCTGGAGATTTTGTTTATAGTTTACATTTATGGATCCTTAGAAAGCAACTAGATCTACATAACAATATCCACATTCTCTCAGACATCTCATAAAAATGCCTTGTGAAAAACAGATATTTGGTTATTTCTTTGCTGCGAAAACGAAGACTTAACAGTCTTAATCATCTTTTTCGTAAATAAATAATCATTTTTTTCTTATTCGATATTGTTGCCATATTTCAATTCGACGTAAAAAAGAATTAATAGGTAGAACTAGTAAAATATAAACATTTTCCAATTGAATTTATTTACAAATTGAATTTACTTCTTAACATTACGAATTAGAAGCAAAACGTAAAATGAAATGAAATAATAATAACAGAATTAATTATATTGTATTCATCCATCGCCTAGAAAAATCTGCAGGACAAACAATATAAAGGAAATAAGTAATAATCTTACTTTCAGTGCCGAAACATATATATATATATATATACATATATATAAATATATAATATATTATATATATTATATGTGTAATAGTAATGTATATAATATAATAGTAATATGAATAATATATAAAAATTGAAATTTCAGCTCTGAAGGTAAGAATAATATTTATATTATTATTCATTTCCCTTTTATTTTTTGTTTGGCGGATAAAAAATTTGAAGATGAATTTGATGAATTTTATTGAGATAGTATTTGGGAATGTTTGAACTAGAAAGGATTAAGAAAGAGAGAAAGAGTGTTTTCAAGAAANTCTTAACATTACGAATTAGAAGCAAAACGTAAAATGAAAAGAAATAATAATAACAGAACTAATTATATTGTATTCATCCATCGCCTAGAAAAATCTGCAGGACAAACAATATAAAGAAATAAGTAATAATCTTACTTTCAGTGCCGAAACATATATATATATATATATATATATATATATATATATACATATATATAAATATATAATATATTATATATATTATATGTGTAATAGTAATGTATATGATATAATAGTAATATGAATAATATATAAAAATTGAAATTTCAGCTCTGAAGGTAAGAATAATATTTATATTATTATTCATTTCCCTTTTATTTTTTGTTTGGCGGATAAAAAATTTGAAGATGAATTTGATGAATTTTATTGAGATAGTATTTGGGAATGTTTGAACTAGAAAGGATTAAGAAAGAGAGAAAGAGTGTTTTCAAGAAAAAATACTTAAGAAGAAAAATTCTGCTCAAGGCCTTAAACAAAAATGATCGGTATTAGATTATAATACATTTACTGTCTTGCATATGCATTATGCATGATGGGTCGGGAGGTATCAAGTGGAAAAAAGAGAAGTTGAATGAAATGAATGAAAAACACATAAGATGATGACTGTAGCATTCTATTATACATAGTATATACATGTTACTTTCTAATAGCTTATTCTGTATTGATATTTGGTAATAAATAAATAAATAAATATTTAGTTATCATCATCAAGGAACGGGTAGGTCAATATAAGACCTGCCGTCGACCTCCACGAAATTTTGCCATGCTAATCTATCCTGGGTCATCCTACACAATTCAATTATTGATTTACCACCACCTAATGTTGTCACCATAGCCTGCTTTAGGCCGACCTCTTCCACGGTTACCAAATACAGACCGTAACAGGAGGTCTCTATCAATACTATCATGTCTGCACATATGACCGAAAAAAGTCAGTTTTCTCTTATTAGTCATCGTTAAGAGGCGAGTTTTAGGTTTTATTTTGTTAAGAATTCATGCATTTGTTTTTGGCTCTGTCCAACTTATTCTCAACAATCTACGGAAACACCATTGTTCAAAAACCTCAATCCTTTTCGAATCGCTCTTTTTAATTACCCAACACTCGGATCCATACATAACAATGGAAAAGATTAGGATTATGATAACATCCTATTTTTAGTATAAATGTTTAGTAGTAAATAAAAAATAAAAATTATATAAATATGCACAAACAACTCCACTGAAGAAATGATGTTACAAGGCTCTATGTACGAAATGGGAGGAAAGGCGCTGAAGATTGTCAAGAAAAAGAAGAACAGTCTGGCCGGCTGTGTAAAAAATACTGGGAATATCTTGTTAAAACTTAACTAACTAACAAAAGACTTGTTGCCTGTGGAGTTTTCTTGTATTTCACTCCTTGATCGATAAATAGGTAAACTAGAAGGAGGTATTAATACTTATAGTAATTGGAGTTTGGGGTACAATCTTAAAGAAGCCCATCTATTGACTTGATTATTTGGATATTAGAACAAAGCAAAGAAAATTTTAAAAGACAGTTGTTTAACATTTAAGCAACATTATTATGTGATGGGCTTGGGGATATCATGCCTCAAGAGGTACATTGCATTATTGAAGATATTAATGTGCAACTATGACACAACCATCATCATGACGATGATCAAACAAAGCATTTAAATAATTCCTTTTTACTTACAGTATCACTTTCCTATTCGTTCATATCACTCAAGACGTTTGTAACAGTTATCACCAGCTTAAAAATTCTTTTTTTCTCTCATTATTTATTCATAGTCTCATTATTTAGATCAAAGATTTTCATCTTAGATAGGACTATTTAATCCTACCTATTATACCAATAGCACCAAGCCTTTTTTAACAAAATAAACCTTGTACTTTCTTAATAGATTAACAAGTAACTTTTTAGCCTTTAGCTTTACGATCAATTTTTTCCTAATGTTCGTTTCAAAACCAAGAGTAAGTTCCAACAGTAACAAATTGATATCTTTAGCCTTGACAAAGTCAAGTCGTTGTTCTTCTCCGGATACGATTGAAAGGCTTGAGTAACTAGCTTGGGTAACCATCTATGTCTACGAAAATATTTAACCCTTGAAATTTCATTGTTTTGTAAATAATAATAATAATAAGAAGAAGAAGCCTCGCTATGGAGACCGTTTTAAGCAGAATGGGTCACCTAAACTGGGAAACCTAAACAGGCCCCAACTGCAAGGTCATGNCTAAAAAAAAAAAAAAAAAAAAAAAAAAAAAATTATAATAATAGTAATAATAAGAATAACATACGGAAACGTGGTACTATCATCAACCAGGAAAAGTATCAGAAAATAAAAAAATGAAAATCCTTTGGGATATGAAGACACAAACGGATACGGTCATGAAGCAGTTAAGACCAGGCATAGTAGTTTTCAAGAAGGAGAATAGATCTTGCAAGATTGTGTGTAAAAGCAAATGACCAAGGCCTAACAGGAAACTCCCCCCTTCCCCCCCACACCCACCTCTCTCTCTCTCTCTCTCTCTCTCTCTCTCTCTCGCTCTCTGTCATACACACACACACACACACATCTTTAATACCCTCCTCAGGATCCTTGTAGTTACTAGCAAGGCAGTTCTTTGTACGTTTCCAGTATCACCCGTTATTCCCAATTGCTCAACCCAACCATCAAATTTTTTTCTCACACTTCCAAGGGCATCAAAACGACAGGAACAATCAGCACCGTCCTTAGTTGCCACAGTCTTCCAATTTCACTCGGTAAGTCCTGGTATTTCTTCACGTTTTCTCTTTCCCTTTCATATACATCAGTAGGTACTGAAATGTCGATTATACAGCATTTTTCTTTCTTATCAATTAAACAATGCATGGCTTTCTTGCTTCTATCACATTGTCACATTCTATATTTATATCCCACAATAATTATTCATGTTCACTCTTTTCCACTTTCGGGCAATTTGTGAGGGAAAAAGCAGACGTAAATTGGAATGCGAACTGCTGATGGTTGAGGAAAGGAGATCTGAAAGTGATCAATTAAGCATTGATCTGTAGTGGTCAGGAGCAGTCCCTTAAAATGAACTACACAAAGTTCCATATCATTAAAACAGCCGATTAACCATTGTCTATACTATGTGGTGTAAAACCTGTAAGTTCCGTCATGCTTGCCGAGCGCAAATATAAGCGTTGACGTAAAAAGATATCCTCCAGATTTGTGCACTGGAGGATATATGGATATATGGTATGCTTGGGAATGATAAATACACGATTCTTTGGAACGTGACCATTCAGTGTGACCAGAAAATTCTAGAAAGAAAGGCAGATTTGGTTCTTTCAAATAAGAAAAGAAAAGAAACTAAAAGAATTGACATTGCTTGTCCCGGAGATTCAAGGGTTAACTATAAAGGATGAATTAATAGAATCTGGGGATAGAGAAGAGTGATTGTGATTCATGTTGTTATTAGTACGTTGAGCTGTCTTTCAAAAGAATCAAGAAAAAAAACCCATAACGTTGGGTATAACAAAAAAACAGAGACAGTTAAATAAACTCAATGCTGCTTGGTACTTGTCGTATCCCTAACAAAGTTTTATCCAAAAAGGATTCTGAAAGAAGATAGCTTGATACCTTTAGAAGTTTGTTGCTTTCTGTTATCAAGTAATACCCAAATATTCCATTTACCCAGAATGGTATATTGAACAATAATAATAACAATAACAGTAACAGTAATAATAAAACTAATAACAATAATAAGGCCAATAATATAAAATGGCAAACCTTTCCCTCAGGCTAGAGAATGAAAGTTCTTATTTGGAATTATACAGAAAGCATGTTTTTAAGGAACAGCTAAGATTTTGAGACATATGCCTGATATCAAACTTTCCCGGTCGTAACTTGGTATTTACCAAAGTGTTACTGAATGTGTTACTGAATGAAACAATAATGATAATAATGACAATAATAACAACAATTATAATAACCATCATAATACATGGCCTAATGAGTCCTCTTTAATGTTGTTTTAATCACTTAATAGACAATAACAAATATCCAATCAGAATTCTACAAGACCAGGCTTAGCACAATTCCTAAGACATTGTTATATCTATTACTCCTTAGTGGACTAGAGGAGTGCTGTACCAATCAGCTGTTGTGATACAACCACACCCGTTTGAGGAATGTGCCTCTTCTTACCCGATATAGAGTGCCACTGCAAGATTAATATGATTTTATTTTCTTTCTATTTCTTGTTTTATCTCACTCTTGTAGCTACAGTTTATGGTATGCTGCTAGGTGCTATATGTGTTTTTTGAATCCATCCACGGGTAGGTGATCAATCACTCAATACTTCTATTAATATATCTTTGTTCGTGTTTATTTAAATGGTAAATTGTCGACAGTGAATCGATTCTGATTAATTCCCGACTTTAAATGATAGTTAATTTCCATCATCTCGAAATACTTAAATAGATCTGATAAATAAGATAAATTATCTGATAAATGTTGGCTGTCATCAAATGGTATAATTTTCCATATTAGTGAGGATGACTAGTAAATGCCTCATTTTATCTAATTTGTACCTGGTAGAGACCCTGCAAAATACCCCCAAAAAAACCCAAAATTTATTTTTCATAATTAAGACTTTTTGAAAAATTTTCTTAATCAGATTTATTCAGTATTTAAGAATTGATTCTATGTTCATAATTTGAAATCCATCGCTTAAGAATCCTAATTTCCTATTTTCTTTTTCCTTAATACATTTTCAAAATATTCTACTCCAAGTTATTTCTTTCTTAGTAGTTCTTCTTTTTAACATTTTTCATATATTCTATATTTATATATATTTATATCTATTTTGCATCCTTTCTTTCCCCCACATTCCATTCTGTGCAAGAAGGCCTTCAGAATATCTGCTGGTCTAGTGATATAACGATACCATTTCGTTTTGAATTATTTGACAGGAACAAAAAGATTCTTGTGGGGTCAGGAGGCCTGCGTAACCTTACTATAGGATTTTTTTGCATCATGATCTGTATTGGGAAGCGCAATAGTTTCCTGTAGTTTTTCATTTTAATAGTCTACATTCATCTCTGTAAGGATGAGAAGGATATAGTTTCTGCATTTGTATAGAAATATACATAAAAATGAAAAAGATATGCACCAGGGTTACTTTGAAACGCAAGACAATTTTCATCATTTAAACACCATTTGCTTTTTAGGAGAGCTGCTGTCATCTCAGATATCTGGGAAAGTACATCAGATTCAGATTTGTCCCTTGTGATCATCTTACGCCTAGTATTTGAAAAACAGTGGAAACCAAGACACCTGTGGCTAGGATAAGATGCAGTTGCAGTTTGTTTTGGGAATTTTTTACTTTTCCTATTTCAGTACTGTTTCCGATATCATTTAGTTCAGAAACAATGCCGAGGTGTTCCCACAAGCTAGCAACTCTTAATTCTTTTCAGCTAATTAATATGTCATTGTCATCTCGTGACAGTGTTTATTTTAACTGCTATGTTGAATTTCTTTACGACTTTTTTCTAGAAAAATGAAGAGGACAGTGAGAAAGCAAAACAGTCATAATGGTCTCCTATGATTATTTTAAATTATTATGGTGGTAGCATAATGTTTTTGGTTGACTGACATAAAAAATGTAGGTGACGTTTAAATTGATATTAATGCCCAATGTATCAAATCTTTTAATATTATCAAATAAATTTTTAAATCTACAAATAAATGGCCCAGATGTCCAGGCATTTTTAGTAGTTCGTGTAGCATATAAATTTATAAATACCTTTTTCAGGGATGGTGTCATTTAGAAATAATGATACTTAAAAAAACACACAAGATTGATTTTTTTAATTACAAAGATATTGTTCCGACAGGTCTGTTGTACCAACTTTGTTGTTCTTCTATTCCTGTTTTTATCTGTTTAAGAAAAAGATCATTGTAACAGTTTAAATTTTTAGATTTGATAAAGCATTGAGGCCTTTACATAGAAATTCCTGGATTTTGTCATCTATGATAACAGTTTTTGTCTCACATCCAAGTTTATTTCATATTTTTCAATAAGGATTTTAGATATATTCGTTTCATTTTCAAACAATCCTAAGCTATTTATTTTTTCAGGCTCTTTTTCTATGATTAGTTGTTCTTTTGTTTTGTATCTTATTCATAAAAAATTCTTTGTTTTGCAAATAAAATTCACTTATATATAAAAGGAACACTTATGCTTGTGTCAGAAATAGTCACTTCATTGCTTCTTGGGAGTCAAAGGCCAATAATTGACCATAAAAAATATTCAATATTAGAAAACAGGCTATTTGTTATTAGAAAGGCTATTTGTTGCTGTCTTTATGTTTTATGTCAGTATAAAGCAATGTTTAATGCATATTTTTATTTGAAATGAAGCATCAAAGAAATATTTGTATCGTTTAAAGTCACATAGTATTTTGATGTCAAATAGTTGGGGTGCTTTCCTTTCTGTAAATTTCTCTACAACTATGTTCCTGTCTGAGAGACTAACGTATGAGAGATTCCTACTCTGTTATTAACAAAAAATATGAATTAGCATTAATAAAAATTTAAACCCATCTTGTTGTGTCATATATTGATCTTTCCTGTTCTAACTTTTACGTCAGGTTTATTTGGTACATGTTCGCAGTGTCAGCTTCTAATTTCAAAGGATTACCCGCGGTAGGAGGATGTCGAAAACATTAAAATTTTACAAGGACTTGAGTTTATTAGGTCTGATTTATTTGAAGGATACTTTATCTATCTTATCAGGTGTTTGTATCAGTTATTATTCAGAACAGTGGCTATCTCTTTTGAAGCAACAATCTTTTGTGGACAGAGTGGAAGGAAGTCAACTGATAAGAAGATAACATGTATTCACAATACCCTAAACAAATCTATCTTGCCATTATCCCTCTTTTAAGTACCGTCAAGACCTCAGTATTTAGCAATAGAATAAATTAGATAAAAATCCTCTTTCTGGTTGGTATTATTGGACGTGTTCATGTTGATTGTTCTCTAAAGAATGACACTTTATCGCTTTCCGGAAAATATCGTAGATTATCCTACAGTACAAAATTGTTTAAATGTAAAGACTGTAATATTAAATTAAACATGATAATGGCTTTTTTAGTAAGAGAAAGAGTGGTTGGTCAACAGTTTATTCCAAATGAGAAGAGACTAAACCAGGTTAAAACTTCTCTTTTTGTACTAACATAGTACCTGCTGTGTTTATTAATACAAAGCTTTCGTTTTCAATAAAAGCACTTATATCAATGACAAACTGATTGATGAGCTCCACCCTTGATAAAAAGTTCATTTTTCACTTAATACTTATCACTGGTCTTATGTTCTTTAACACGAATTCTCTTATACTTTGTCTATACTGTGTGAGGCATAGCATTTTCTACCCTAAAAGTACCCAAACTATCGTTGCATCTACTTCTCATCATCCGACACCCTACATTCCTCTTTTTTCCTGAAACTAGTTTTAATTTACTCCCTTTTAGATATTTGTAAAGTGGGTTAATGATATTTCAACTTCGACGGGAATTTTTTGTTATTGTTTGTTTCTTAGTTATTTGCAGATATTTTTTATGTCTGTAAAAATAGTTTTCCATCTGTTACTTTTTCTGTTATGACTATTGCTGCTATTTCTATAAGTACTTTTGTTACTATTACAGAAAGAAAGAAGAAATAAAGAACAACAGCAAATTAAGAAACAAGAAGATAAAATTAGGAATAATAGTAGTTATAGCAGACGCTGTATGAACAGTAACGTAACATGATTAGAAAGAAGAGTGAGAAGCAGTTTAGTTTTTGTAGTAGTGTTTGTGTTTCTAATATTAATACTGGAGATACTGTTAAAGTAGTAGTAGTAGCATTAATGGTAGTGGTAGTAGTAGTAGAAATAGAGGTATAGCAGTAGTAATCATAGTAATACTGGTGTACTATTAGTAGTAATAGTAGTGAAATATTAGTAGTAATAGTAGTAAAAGTGGTTTAGTAGTAGTAGTAGTAGTAATAATACTACTACTAGTAAAGCAATAACAGTAGTGGTGGTTGTAGAGGAAGTAGTTGAAGAAGAAGTAGAAATAGTTTTGATAGTAGTAGTAATGGTGGTAGTAGTCATAGTGGTAGAAGTAATAATTTTAATAGTAGCTGTGGTGATAGTAGCAGTAATAGTAGTACTAGCAGTGGTGGTGGTAGTAGTAGTAGTAAATGCAGTTGTAGTAGTGGTAGTAGTAACAGTAGAAGTAGTAGTAGTAGAATTAGTAGTAGTAATATTAGTAGTAGTGGTGGTAGTAGTGGTATTGGTAATAGTAGTAGTAGTAATATTACTAATAGTAGTGATAGTAGTAGTAATAATAGTAGAAATATTAGGAATACTGTCAGTAATAATAATAGAAGTGTAACAAATAAAAGAAGTATTGATAGCAGTAGTAATAATAGTGACTGTAGCACTGGTAGCACTAGTGATCATCATATTATTACCAGTAGTATGTCTTATCAATAATTGTAATGTTAATACTACCTGCAGTGGTGATATTGGTTGTAATAATGAGAGAAACAATACCTCTTGCAATGTTAGTAGCAATATATCAGGACTGCAATAAAATCATGCATAATACATAAAAATCTAGAAGAAGGCGTTTTATTACTTATTTATCTCTTTATTTTGACAGACTATTTTTTAATATTTTTCAAAGGTTTCTTTAAGTGAACTCTTTTTCTGTTTTAACGTCATTTTTCTCAGTAACAGGGGCTCAGAAGATGCCCTTCACAGGTAATTGGTTTGGTGGTGTGGAGTTTCTTGGCTGGAGGTCCTTCCTGACGCCAACCTCCAAATTCTTTTTACATACTCAGGGAATCAACTCTTGGACTTCATGGTTACGCTGCCACTGCGCTCACCATCATCCCATGGCACCTCAAGTGAAGCCTTTTTATGATTACTTAAGTCAAATAATATAACTTTAGAGCAATTAAATAAATATTTCTTGTTAGTTGGATGTATAAAATTTCACATTACTCCAAGATGTTTTGCCTTTTTTTCTCCTTCTACTTAATGCAGTACCGAAGATACTTTAACAAACGAAGCTTAATAAAGAATTTTTGCGGGGAACTGGTTTAAACAAAGTATAACTGCTTGGGTGTATTGTCAATTGCACAAAAATGTTTGGACAAAAAGCTTCATAATTGCTAAAGCGGAATTTGTCGATAAGGGCAAATAATAAAATAATAATAATAAAAGGGCAAAAAACGAAAAAAAGATTGTTCCAACTATATAAGATATGTTGCATTTTGCCAAGTTTTACAGTGCTGCACAATAGATTTTTTATATATTGTAACACTGTTTTATATCATATTTTGGACCCTCAAAAAGCTCCAGTAACAGTGGTAAGTACATTTAGCATCTACATCTGGTTCTTGCAAATTTTTTTAAATTATATATTATTTAAACGATATTTTTAGCTCCTTATAATTTCTATTCCAATAAAAAGAAATAACTGTCAAGGGACAACTAAAATTCTTTAATAAATACAACAAATCCTCAAGGAAAATACTAAATAGTGGTTTTGGTCTGAAGCATAGAAATCTATTTTAGCTCACCACAAAACGCACCCTTCCTAAGGTTTAGGACTGCAAAAAATGATTGCAGAGGTTAGCTCTCCAAGTATAAATTGCCAGCATTCGTCCAAACAATTGTTTTTTCTATTAGACTTTTTTGAAACGCAACACAAAATGTCTTGTAGCTGACCTTAACAAAAAGTTCTTCTTTGTTTTTCGGCTATTTTCCGTTTAGGGCAGCCACAGCGGATCACCCGTTTCCAGCCTGTTCTGTTCATTACATCAGCATCCCTCGCACCAACAGCCTCCATATCTCTGTCAACCACGCCCTTCCACCTTTTTCTTGGCCTTCCTCGCTTCCTTCCACAGGGGACTTCATCATATAATCTGCATCACGCCTTGATATATGCCAATACCAGCGAGGTCTTGACTCCCTCGTCTTGTCTCTAAGTCTCCTGATATGGAATGATTCTCATTTGTGCTCCTTAGGAATTCTGTCTGGTCGCGTCACATCTAGTGACCACCTCGTCATGCGCATTTCAGCCACTTCTAGCTCCGCTTCTTCTCACAGGGTGGTACCAACAGTTTCCAGACCATATAATAAACAAAGAGTACTACACATAATTTCTTATTGTTTAGCGAACTGAAATCATTTCCAAAGTTTCAAATTTTAAACGCTTGTTAAATTTTATTTTCTTAATTATTTTCAAAATATATTATAAATAATAAACTATTGAAGACGAGGATAAGGAAATATGGGGAAGTAAAAAAACTGTTTACCAAATTGAGTTAAAAACATTGTCTGTGGCTTTCATAACCACATTCTTTACAACGTGAGCCAGAGGCGCTATGTTTTAGCCAGTACATTTTGCAAATATTCCTTTCATTTGAACATACCGTCATTTCCCCAGGCTTCTATCGTTAGATATCGAATCAAAATCATACATACAAAACTAAATTTCTCACAGAATGACGACTTCCCTTCCAAGTCAGAAGCAACTGTTCCGAGCAATGGCGCAGTGGTAGACTAGTACCACAAATTTATCCGTGTATGTACTTTTTTTATTTACTCTCTTAATATCATCTTCTTCAGGGATAGCACCCGCCATTTTGGTGTCAATTTTGCCTAGAAGCGAAGGCTTTTTTATTGTTTTTGACAAAGATAAGTCCAGATAGTGCTTTTTGGGATGTTGTTTTTATTTTTCCTACAATAATCGAAGACATGTCATGGAAAAGGTCGACAGGTTACCATGTGTCAGGATGCGGGTAATCAGTTCTGCGTATATTCAGAAGACTACGATTTTCAGTGCATCTGTCTGTACCTGCTGTTTTATCACTTTTCTGTCACCTGAGAGTAAATTGAATTGGGTTGAAGTCTTCAGTTGCTGCCCTTGTCACACAGTTAGTACCTGCAGAGAAATAGGGATTTTTTTTCTAGTGTAATGCAATTTACATTACTAGTTCCAAATCAAATAAATCTTTCTTCTTACTCGTAAGGAAAGCAATAATATCACAACAAAAAGCATTAAAAATTAATATTATCTATTTATAAATCATGATCTTTTGTATTTAAAACTCATTTCATTTTACCTTTTCGACTCCTAAAAAACGCATAGTCGTGAACAGCATACGTTCTGACTGAGTATCTGGCAA
Organism: Morbakka virulenta; assembly: GCA_003991215.1. Classification (NCBI taxonomy): domain Eukaryota; kingdom Metazoa; phylum Cnidaria; class Cubozoa; order Carybdeida; family Carukiidae; genus Morbakka; species Morbakka virulenta. The sequence goes on along the minus strand of RDPX01000087.1, from coordinate 1,342,526 downwards.
AAGCCTTGTTTTGACAAATGGTAACAAAGCACACACTGGCCATCCTCGGTCTAAAGATTTCTTTTTAAACCAGATGAAATTTTGTTAGTAAAATAGTATTCATAGCTGAAAAGAATTTTAGCCAAAATTGTTCTCGTGTTAGACTGAAAATCTACTGTACCTTAGGACTCTTCTCCCCATTTATTTTACCGATAAAAATCAGAAGAGGCACATCCGACTTGAATGAGAATTGAAGTAAAAGCTAAATCTACCGCATCTAAATTTTATTGTTGTTGTATTTTGGGACTGGTATCCAGACATTTTGCTCATTGGTTACACAAACACCTGAAACTGTAACTTGTCTACTTACTGTCTAAATTAATTATGAGTTTTCTAGTCATTTTCACTGTCTGGCCTCTTATTCAGGATATTGTAAATCTCTTTTTGGGGCATTTTCTGGTCAGATTTGTTCATATTTGAATGATAGCTGTTCAGCAACCTTTCTATTTGTTGCGACAACTGTTGTTTAGTATGTCTAATTCAAATCATTATTCAGAGTAATCATACAGCATCTCAAGCAAGACAAACAATCTAGGCTTTTTCGATGAATTGTTCATCCAAAATTAATGCACGAGTAATAAGACTTAAAATTGAGATAATACTGAAGTCTGAAATGTTCAATTATAATAAAAACTTCTATTTTTTCATCCGAGCATATACAGTTACAAACCTCACTAATCAAGGTAGTTTGCATTGGCTTGCCTATTTAACAAAATTGAATATATTACTAACAAAATTAATAAAACGACAATTTCTCAGTGTTTGTCCATGGTTGGTTTCTACGACAGAATATGTAGTATGTGGTGCGAATGATTATATTGCAAAGTTTGGTTGAAAAAAAAGCACTTGTGTTTGTTGTTGCTGTTCAAAGCGTTGCACATTTCACTGAGGAAGGAGAAAGTAGGAATAATAGTAGTAGTATAATAGTAATAGTGGTAATAGTAGTAGTAGTAGTAAAAGTAGTAATAGTGGTGGTAGTAGTAGTAATAGTAGTAACAGTGATAGTAGTAGTAATAGTAGTAGTAGTAATAGTGGTGGTAGTAGTAGTAATAGTAGTAACAGTGATAGTAGTAGTAATAGTAGTAGTAGTAATAGTGGTAGTAGTAGTAATTGTGGTAATAGTAGGAATAATAGTAATAGTGGTAGTAGTAGGAATAGTAGTAATAGTGGTAGTAGTAATAGTGTTGAAAGATTTTAATGAATGACATTGCATATCCCCTTACGTAGAGAATTAGTTGCAGTTTAAAAGTTCTATCCTAAACCGTTCTTTCAAAACTTTGCATTTCATTTCTACATAACTCATGATATTCTTTAACTTGGCCCATTTTTCCCAAGATGATTTAATCTCAGTTGTAATGGGCATTCGTAATCTTTGCTTTGTCTTTCATGTACGTTTTCAATTTGAGAACTTGCATTTAAATTATCTATATTTTAGTTAAAGATATACTTGCGATGAATTTAGAGTGATTATTAGCTTGCTGAACTACATCTGTACTTGGAAAGAATTTTGATTGGGATTTACGTTTCATCTAATTAAATTATCTGTCAGAAAATAAGCTTTTACTTATTATCTTTCTGCACTTTTTGGCCAAGTATTGACGTTGTTATTATTACTTACTGCTATTTTTGTTACTATTGTTATCATTATAACTATTTTTCCTCATTATTATATTATTATTGTTATTATTATTATCATTATTAGTTTTTTTGTTCCGTCTGCTTATTTTACGCACACCTGCCAGACGCCAACCAGATATCACGGTTAGATGCTGTATAATAGTGAAGGCTTCATGTTGAAGTTGTTTTGGAAAAAAATAGATTACATTTCCCAATGCAATAATTTTGCATTTCAAATGACTTCACCTTTTAACAGAGTTTGTTTAAATCAGTCAGATTTCATATTTGAACCATGACAAGCTCATGTTTACAGGTACAGAAATGCCATTCGTTAAAAGAGAAATGACGTTTTGTGTGTTGGATTACACTTGACCACGGTTGTACAAGGCAGTGCAGCGTGAATTTATGACGAAGCTCTCTAAAGAGTTGTCAAAGACAATAGAGGTTTAAAAATGGCACAAAAAGTTCAAGGAGTCAAAACGAAAGGCTGTCTATGCACGGCAAAAGGTTCTGCATGACCAATAACATCGAAAGAGAGAGTCGAACGGCTTCACAAAAGAGTTCTGCAAAACCTAAAGAAGTCCAAAAGAAGAAGGTATCGAGATTTGTGAAAGCATTTAAGAGATGCGGGATTGTTCATAAAATCCACATATTTCTAATTCTTCTATTCTAATATAAAGGAAAAAATGTTATGTTGTTTAACTTTAAGCCTGTTTAGTTTCTTTGGCAATGATTATATAGGTTCTGCGATACATCACAAGGAATATCATATTTCTGAAAGACCCTGTGTTAAAGCAAATATTGTATTTACTGCTAAAGCAAAACAGCACCTTAACACAAATTTATATACAAAATATTAAATATTACACAGCAAGCGAATATATCTATCTACATTTATATATATATATATGTATGTATGTATTTAGAGGTTCCAAGTTGCACTGATGGTCTGTGGAACAGGACAATTTATACGCAGATCAAACTATATATATATATAGTGAAACTATTATCGTGAAACTATTACTTGGAATCATAGTTCTTATTTTTCGTGTTTTACCTTCTGTATATTGCTCTGCTATATGCATTCAGCACTTTTTGATAGGAATGTGTCGAGCAGCCGACCCGTCTTAGTGATGGAACAAGACCCCAAGAAGAAGAAGAAGATTTTCTTGAACTTGATTTCGCTTATTCTCTATTACACTCTTTTATTATTTCTGTCAACTTTTGCAACCTAACTCTCATTCGAGATATAACTGGACATCTCTTGATATCATTCCTTTGCTTTTTATTAACTGCTATATATTCTGTTTACTTTCTCTTTTTCCAGTCAGGGCTCATTTCTCATTGCTCATAGTCTCTAGGGATGTTCCTCATACCAAGTACTGGTAATTAATCTCTTTATTTTCTTCTCGTCATTGCACGCATTTTGTCTCATCTTTCACCACTCTTTCCCAGCGCACAATTTCTAATTAGACTATTTTCAGGCCTTTCATGTTCCTTGGCAAAATTCGCCATTACAATCTTTATTTATGATCGATAACTCTAGTGAATAGCATTGCCCTTTTGCATCTTCAAGGCTTTCAGAAAGCTCACCTAGGTCCTCTTTATTGCATTCTCTGGTAAATGGCTAGACCACTTTGATTTTCCGTTTAGCTGGACTAGAGTGACTAGGTCTTATATATACCATTACTCGTGTATACTTTCCCTTCTATATTTGTCTTGAGTGATGGCTACTGCTCTTTTGCGATTCTCCACCTCAGTAAATTAGCTGTATTATTTTCTTTCCTCTCACTTTTCAAATTCCAGGAAAATCCAACTTTTGAACGCTTCATTTCCAAACTGACGCTATCAAGCTAACTACATTGATACACAGTCTTTATTGTTGAGTATGCAAATTTGGTATGCTTTTGTGGCCCACAGTTACAACACGACGGCCGGGTAATACCAGCTGCGGATGGTTTTCCTTATCAATAAAGACTGCTTTTTACAGGTATGCCTTCTTTACTTTATGAGTTTAACTTTGTCTTACTCGTTGTTCCTGTAGAGGATAATCTGCCAACAATGTGAAAAAGCTTTCATTGAGTATAAAATGCATAGTTTGATTTCTTCTGAATCACCCTGGCTTCAAATAGTAACCCTGGCTAGAAAAGCTAATCAGATACCATGGCTTGCCTGAGGATAGCTTGTATCGCAGGAAGTAAAAGGAATTTATCTCTTTAAGATGCGCTTTAATTTATTCCTCTTACTCAAGGTCTTAGAACAGGGAAGAAGTATTTCTTTCTGAGTCAGTTCGTGCACGTTATACGTATTTGGTTTTAATGGCACCATGCAATGCTACTCTTTGATTGACCAGCTTCATTCGAAAGTCCTCTGGTTTCTTTAGTGATAACGTTTGTACGAACTGTCACTGGTCTTCTAATTCTTGACAATTTTCTTTAGCCTTGACTTCATCAAAGACCTTGTGGTCTTAATTCGAAAAAATATGTTTCCAGACGATGTTTAAGGGCAAGCTTTTGTTTGTGCAGCAGGTTCATGGTAAACCTGTCGGATCTGCTCCAACAACAAAACTGCAAGAGGAATGCTATGAGGGAAAGTTGTTTAAATGGTTTGTTTAGGAGCTCAAAAGTTGATCTTTTTATTTTGATAAGGATTAAAACATTGGCTGTTATCTTGATATATTGGTGTAACTTTAATTCCCGTTGTCCTATGTTTTCTTGGTCTATGTGTATGTGAGTGTGAGTGTGTGTGTGTGTGTGAGAGAGAGAGAGAGAGAGAGAGAGAGAGAGAGAGACGGACAGACAGACAGAGAGACAGACAGAGACAGAGAGAGAGACAGAGAGACACACAGAGAGAGAGAGAGACAGAGAGACAGAGAGAGACAGAGAGACACAGAGCGAGAGAGACAGAG
>RDPX01000087.1:1324968-1337771 GCA_003991215.1 Morbakka virulenta | reverse complement strand
AGAAACAGACATGGAGATACAGTGAGAGACAGAAAAGAGAGAGAGAGAGAGACAGAGAGACAGAGAGAGAGAGAGAGAGAGAGAGAGAGAGAGAGAGAGAGAGAGAGAGAGAGAGAGAGAGAGAGAGAGAGAGAGAGAGTGAGAGAGAGAGAAAGAGAGTGAGTGAGAGAGACAGAGAGATGGAAAAGGTGACTTTTAACAGTAACTTGCTCAGAAAACGTGTTGAGACTTACACCTGTACTTTCGCCAGCCTTTGGATAAGAATAAATTGAATTGGTCTCTTTTTCAAGCACAAAAGTGTTGTTGTTGCCTCAATTATTATCGGCTTTCTAATAAGATGGCGATTCCCAAATGCATTGTTTGCTTTTTTCTCCCGTTGCAAAGGTACAAAACTGACATTACGTGATAAATTCAGCAATTGAATAAAGTGGTAAGAGCAAAATAGATAATTACTTTTCAGTCATCATATGATCAAAGGAGATAATTGGGCTTTGTTGTGGTATATATTCCTCATTTAGTCTCTCTAAATAAAAATGCCATATTTCCTTAACTGAATTCTGCTACCCTCGACCCTAAATCTCGCACAAAGAATGATTCTTTCCTTTAATATTACACAAGATAACAAATATTCATTGCCTGAAATAAATTTAGTAAGTAAAGTGGCTTGAAGTTCTGTTGATTTCATGCTTTTTAATAGAAATAAGCTAGATAAACTTGAAATGAGGCCTTTTATCTGAATTTACTGTATTACTCTCCTATAATATGTAATGCAATTAGTAGTTCTTAAGATGCATCTTATCAAAGAAGTAGGAGAGTATCTTCCATTGATTTCTCAGTCAGTGGAAGATACTCTCTTTTACGCTCAAATGATGAGCTGCTAGTAGTCACTTAAAGTTGATAGCGCCACTTAAATAGTTTTGTTTTGGAAAAGTCCCATTTTTCATAAAGTCAATCAAATATTTACACTGTATTTAGCACCCTACTGTATCAGTCCGTTACACTTTTGAATTTTACCATTGGTGTTATGTAAGATAATTTCTGCTTATTACCATTGTAATGTATAAAGGCGTGCTAAACTGTACCTTATTTGTTCTAGTGTCTGTCCGAGTTGATAATTGATGCTGGCGAGTCATACTAGACAGTCTTCCCAAGTACAATACATGATTTCGCGTATCATTCCAGCATGCTAGACGACTTGATTCTTCAGTGCATATGAAAGGAAAGCGAAAGTATAGTTGATGTTGGCTTTTCCTTCTGTCAACAGTGACTTGTGTTAAACGCGACTAGTACTTTTTCCTCAGCAGACATCCTGTTTCATACAAAAACATATTTACTTGTCTTGCAAAGATACAACGTCATTATAAGCCTTTCTACACATAGGCTTTTGCAAGTAATGTATGGGTGAGGGTAGCTATTGTCACTTCTGTCTAGCAACCTTTTTATGTGTCACCTTGTAAAAATCAAATTAGCATGTATCAGAAATGAGCAATTACTCATTTGGATCATCTTTCAATTTCTTTTGCCAACACAATTTGTATTAATTTCGGTCTCTACCCAAAGTATAAAGTAATTGATCATTGAAGCTCAGGATCAGACAGTACAATACTTTATCTTTTGTTTGTCTTGGTCAAAACAATTTTAAACCCGTACTATACACAATATAAATAGAATTCACCTCCAAATTAAATTAGCATCCCACACATTTTCCACTTGGCTGACGCATTGCGATCAAATAATTACCAATAATTACCTAGCGTATCTTATCGGATTAGTATTCTTTAATGAACGTTTGTGCTAAGCCGCCTTTTATTGTGTTTTGAGCTGTAATTTGTATGGAACTGAAAACATGAGATAAGTGGTTTGATGTCCGAACAGATTTATTGTTTCATCCATGAGTTTTCTTACTAACAAGAGGAAATGTCGTAGAAGATAGTGTTTTGAAAGATTTGGAAGTACGTACTCTGGAATGATTACCACGAAAGAAGAAATTCCTTTGAAATAACTGAATATGAATAGTCATACAAACAAATTTTTAAGAATATGACGCTGCTTAAGGCTAGCAAAGAAAAGCTGTGATCTTTACACAAATCTATTATCTTAATTAGTAGATTAATTGAGCCACGTCATTTAATAATTTTTAAACACCTATAAATATTCCATAATACAAAAAAATATCTTTGTTTACCTGTGAAATACTGTACATATCAGAGGCTCCTAAAGTTTATATTCATGTCATTTGCCTGCACCTAGTATTGGTGGTATCAACCAAATATTTGCATCCTAATTAGACCACAAACTAGTTTGCTATATAAAACATTACCTTTCATTGACCATGCAGGATAAAGAGATGCAAATTATTTTTAAACACACGCTTCCATCAGCTAATCTCACTGTACCTTGTTTGAAACCACAATAATTTGGACGTGTCCACAAGGATCCAGTTGGAAAGACCATCTGAAAGTTTGTTAAATAAGCAATAATTTTAGACTCTCAAAACGTTAGCTGATAATCGATGTCAATTACTCATGATTATTAAACTGTTCAGTTATAACTAAACCAAAAGTATTATCATGTATTTAACTACAAAGAAAAGCCAAAGACTTTTTTCGTACTTTAAACTCACGTTTTTGAGTCAAGTAATGTCCAATAGCTTTTACAGAGATTTTTGCCAAGAATATTTGCTTTCTGATGAATAACAAAAATATTGCAGTAGTAAAAAGATTGTTACAGGAGTAATGTCATTCATGTAATTTGTTTGCACCATAATAATAGCACTAATTATCTGTATCTGTGTATATGTATCTGTATCTGTGTATATCACGGGCAAAGGAGACAAGAGTTGATAAGGCAGAAGCTATATTGAGCTTTTATATACAGAAGCATGTTATTTTAAGAAATTGTAAAATTCTACCAAACAAACACTAAAGGAAGTCAATTTTGGATTTTAATTTAATGCTGGTGGTATTTTCACATTAAAAAGTAGGATCGAAAAGTATGGCAGGCAGCTTCTTACCGTGCAGATCGGAATGCTGCATACTACCCCGTTACTAAAGACTTATTTATTAGCAGTTTTCTTTTTTTCCGTTCTTAAAACTGAAGTAAAGTATTTAGTTTTGACTCGAAAGCTCTTTATTTGCAGTAATTGGCCCCAAAGTTTACCGTATTAACAAACGTGATTGTTAACGGGGAGGCAATAGAAAATGTAAACGAATTCATTTATCTCGGTGCAAAAATTACAGCCACGTATGGCGACTCTAGCGAAATTAAGAGAAACGATAAATATAGCCAAAAATGCTATGATCTCCTTGACAAATATTTGGAAAGATTCGCATGTATCTTTAAGCACCAAGAAACGATTGCTCGCTTCCCTTGTTTTCTTCATTGCAACATATGGTTCAGAATATTGGATTGTAAAGAAACCGGATCTTAAAAGAATCGAATCTTTTGAAATATGGTATATTATCGTAGGTTACTGAGAGTTAGTTTGACTGAGTGAAAGACTAATGAGTGGGTCATCCAGAAGATCGACTGTAAGACACGTCTTATACCTTTGGTTACCAAGCGAAAACTTTCTTTCTTTGGTCATACCTGCCGTCATGGCAATGTTGACAGGGTTCTATTATTAGGCTCTGTATTTGGTAAGCGAGCACAAGGTAGGCCTAAGACACGCTATAATGATAACATCTCTCAACTATGTGACAGAAAATCTATCCCAGAATTATATCAAATGGCACAAAGTCCGTCTGGTTGGCGAAATTTTTTGTGAAGGACGTCGGCAGATCTTGAAATGATCTTTCCGTTTGATGATGATGATGATGATTGGTGCAATAAGCCAGTTCCTAGCTAGCCGCCCAACCCCCCTTTCCTGACTGTAACCAATGGTTCTTTATGATATTCAGCTATTTTGTCAGTCATTGTAATAGAAGCGACATAGAATATTTGAGAAACATTTGACACGTGCCGGTGATCAAACTCATCTTAAAAAATTGTTTCTGAAAAACAATAAAGTAAATTTTACAGTAAAATTCGAATTTCGATCATGTAGCCTAGACAAAACTGTAAACCTTTCATCGATCAAACCTGTGATAGTTCCTTTTTTAACAGACAATTTTGTGCTTTCCTGTACTATATTTTCTATTCAACTCAAAAAATAAAATTTTATTATAATATTTTAATATTATTATATCATTATATTAATATATTATTATATTATTATATTATTATATTATTATATTATTATATTATTATATTATTATATTATTATATTATTATATTATTATATTATTATATTATTATATTATTATATTATTATATTATTATATTATTATATTATTATATTATTATATTATTATATTATTATATTATTATATTATTATATTATTATATTATTATATTATTATATTATTATATTATTATATTATTATATTATTATATTATTATATTATTATATTATTATATTATTATATTATTATATTATTATATTATTATATTATTATATTATTATATTATTATATTATTATATTATTATATTATTATATTATTATATTATTATATTATTATATTATTATATTATTATATTATTATATTATTATATTATTATATTATTATATTATTATATTATTATATTATTATATTATTATATTATTATATTATTATATTATTATATTATTATATTATTATATTATTATATTATTATATTATTATATTATTATATTATTATATTATTATATTATTATATTATTATATTATTATATTATTATATTATTATATTATTATATTATTATATTATTATATTATTATATTATTATATTATTATATTATTATATTATTATATTATTATATTATTATATTATTATATTATTATATTATTATATTATTATATTATTATATTATTATATTATTATATTATTATATTATTATATTATTATATTATTATATTATTATATTATTATATTATTATATTATTATATTATTATATTATTATATTATTATATTATTATATTATTATATTATTATATTATTATATTATTATATTATTATATTATTATATTATTATATTATTATATTATTATATTATTATATTATTATATTATTATATTATTATATTATTATATTATTATATTATTATATTATTATATTATTATATTATTATATTATTATATTATTATATTATTATATTATTATATTATTATATTATTATATTATTATATTATTATATTATTATATTATTATATTATTATATTATTATATTATTATATTATTATATTATTATATTATTATATTATTATATTATTATATTATTATATTATTATATTATTATATTATTATATTATTATATTATTATATTATTATATTATTATATTATTATATTATTATATTATTATATTATTATATTATTATATTATTATATTATTATATTATTATATTATTATATTATTATATTATTATATTATTATATTATTATATTATTATATTATTATATTATTATATTATTATATTATTATATTATTATATTATTATATTATTATATTATTATATTATTATATTATTATATTATTATATTATTATATTATTATATTATTATATTATTAAATTATTATATTAGTATATTATTATATTATTATATTATTATATTATTATATTATTATATTATTATATTATTATATTATTATATTATTATATTATTATATTATTATATTATTATATTATTATATTATTATATTATTATATTATTATATTATTATATTATTATATTATTATATTATTATATTATTATATTATTATATTATTATATTATTATATTATTATATTATTATATTATTATATGCAAATTTGAATGATGCAAGTCATTGCTATTCCTCTATCGTACTCAAAAATAAAGAAATTATTTTGATTCGTTAGGACCACAAGTTCTTTTTATTGCCATACTGGTTTTCTGTTCATCTTATTGCTCTACTTTATAAAACTGCGTCTCCTAGATGAGATTAATCTCATTATGAAGTGCTTATATGAGAGCTCGGTCTTGACATTCGACAAAAATCCATTAAGAAAAAAGCAAAATATTTCACTTTTGTAATCTTATCAAACATTGTATTACTGCTGCCTTTAGCAAGAGTTGGGACAAAAATTGATCGTGAACAAAGATGGGCCAATAGGAGGACATTATGTTATGTATAAGAATAGATGTTTTCTACACTAGATAATTGGCATTATCAAGAATTTTGCCTTGGAAATCTCGACCAAGTAAGTCACTAAATAGAGAAAGACCTGAAATATTTTCAAGCCTAATAACAAAAAAAGGAAGCCATTTCTGGAGCAGCAAGGCAGAAATGGTGCCCATATTCTCATTCGAGGCAAAAAAAACTGCAGATATTGAAAGTGACCATCCAACTATAACGTATAAGGGCACTTATAAATAAATATTTATGAATTTACATAATGAAACCTGGACACTATGTGTTTGATCTCTAATAAATTATTTCAATTATTGTTTCTCTTTATTAACAAGAAAACTCCTAAAAGCTGGAAACGTTGATCATTTTGATGCATCTGCTCTCGCTTCGCTTCCTTTTCTTTCCTCACAGGCACCAAGAATACCTGAGATCATCTATTGTCTTGGCTGCAATATTATCAGTAGCAAATTTTCTAACCCCAGCCATAACTCTAACAAAACGTCGACTGCATCAATTTTCTGGCGAGAATTCACCCTTTATGCTTTCTCCAACTCATAATTTTCGCTTTCAGAAAGGCATCTAAAAATAACCATTTCTTTGCTTCACCAAAGGCAATTGCTGTGATGCCACACAATAATTTTCTGTAAATCTTTCTTTAAAGTAATGAAAGCTACTATAAGTTAGACTTTGAGCAAAATTAAAACCTTAATACTTTAATATTTCACAATTGTTAATAGGTTCTACTCACTAAAACTGAAAGAACCATAGACTGAAAAATATATTTACCATTAGTCTAAATTATTAATATCAACTGGGAGAATGAAAATATTTGTATTTCTAGAAGTATTTTCCCTACTATGTGGTTTTACAGTAGCTTTAACAAGGGTTTAGAAACAAGATTTCAATTAGATCCAGATTTGATTAGGACAAATTAAATACTGATGGAGGCAGAAATGAGTTATTAACTCTGTAAAAGATTACTAGTATGTCTTTGTTTGACCCGAAAAATTTTAGTCCAGTTCGCCATAGAAACTTAAATGACCAGTGTAAGCAATAACAAATATTTTATATCAAAGATAACGTTAGCAAATAAGATTTTCTGCTTCCTTCATCTTTGCCTATTTGACTTATATTTGAATATATAGATATAACATTCAAAAGAAAATTAAATATTTTCGAGCTGTTTGGTTCCTTAAACACTTAATTTTACCAGGCTGTGATTTATTCTATAAAAAGAGACAGTAACTATTTTCTGACGCGAAGGTAAAAAAATACGACAAGTTTTCTAGTGATAAAGGAAATTACTTTTTTTTCAAAGTGAAAACCATTACAAAAGCGTTTTGCAAAGATCTCTGAGGAAGAAGATGGCTACTCCAGCATGTGCTGGATCATTGTTCAGCTTAAAATCACAGCAGGTCTTGAGAATTAATACCCAGTCTATAGCTCTTCTAATAGGCTCACACTCACTCTAATTTTTCAGAACATTCAAAATGCTGGAATCCAGATACCGTCCAATTCAAGATTTAATGGTTAATATTCAAATTTGGCAATGACTGATAACTTAAAGTACGGTATCAACTAGCAAATACAATTTACTCCGCCATGGCCGCCCCTAAGTCCAGATGAGAAAGGAGGAAGGTTAGATACTGGGCTAGAAACCGCACAACTTAAAACCCAAGCTTGCTACAGAAAAGCCAACAACGAATCAAGAGACCCTGGGAGAGTAAAAGGCTTTATCAAAAATGACCTATGTCGTTGGGAAGTGAAAGCAGCATAGCAAGACGCTATATGTCTGACTTGCCTCTATTGACCAGGACCATCCACGTCCGATCGTGAAGACCATGTATAAGACGGGAAAAAAACACCACAAGTAACAGCAGAAATGTAGAGCTACAGTCTTACACTGCTTCAATAAAGGACTCCTGTTGGAGACAACCAGGACAAAGCAGACCTCACAGGAGAGGTGTTGCTGTATTTTGGAAACGAAGAAGATAAAATTTCACACAGAGACATTGTGGCACTCATACTGTCGGGAATTGCAAAACAGTCTTTGATAAAATTGAAAGCATATGGACTAAGATTGCAGCACCATTCAGGACAAAGAGTTATAAGAAGAAGATGAATAAATTTTTTTCAAAGTTTTCTGGCCTAGGATAGCAAAGCATCATAATTATTTCTAGCAGATCCAATGATAAAAAAGCACTGCACCAAGAAGAATGCCTCTCTTTGATAAAAGGAAAATTGAGGGGTTTTGCCAATGGTGAAGCTTGACAAAAATAGATTAGCTTGATTTCTAAAAAACTAGACCAGAAAACTCTGATACCTTTCTTGGTTTTGGCTACCTCTCAGGCGTTGTTGTCTTTTTTCACAGAGTTTTTATCAGTTACTCTAATGTAAGTAATGCAATTTTTGATTTTTAGATTCCCCATTATCAAATAATAAGAAGCCTTTTTTGCCCTCTTACAAATTTGAAATAAGTAGTGATTCGTCAGCATAGATTAAAGGAAGTTGACATAGATATATAAGAAAGAAAAATGTGAATAAAAGTATTTTGGGCAAAGATGACCAGGAAAATAAATTTTCTATTCTGTAATAACTTCATCGCCACACCAATAATACAACTTAAAAAGACCTTATGAAACGAAGTAGGAAACGAAAGGTGTTACGCATGTTTTAAGACTGAAAGAACTGAACACTAGCTGGACACAGTAACAAATCTGTTTTAAGAAAATTCAGACTAGAAATGTTGCCTCTGCTACTGCCAGCTGTGAACTCAGCCGAATGATCGTCATTGCAAAGGACCACGTTACAAGCCTCTGTGACTGGCTGCAAAATATATTAAGTCATGTAAAAAATAACATGACACTTACATGATATTAGAAGCTATTCATGGTACAAAACCTGAATAGTGCAATTAAAGTTTCAATCATTTTGGTCGAAAATAGAAGTCAAGTGTGCTTTCATCATTTTCAGCTTTTATAAAAAAAACAACAAAGAAAAGATCGAGAAATTCCGCCACTTTTTGTGATTGGCTAAAGAAAACAAAGAGAATTGCTAAAGCACGCTACTTTTTTGATTGGCTAAAAGAAACAAAGAGAATTGCTAAAATGCACGCCACTTTTTGTGGCTGGTGGTCAATAACAATTGAAACCCTTTACAACATTTTTTAATGAGGCGATGAAAATTAAACATCTTTTGCCTCCAGTAGCCTTAAGTGCTTTAACTCAAAATTTTTACTCTGTTCGCTTTTCGGCAATTGATCCTGTGTTTTAGTCGAGTCACCGTTTATAATTTGTGTACACTCCTCCACTTCCTTTTAAGCCGAATTCAATTGACACAAAGTTTTTTTCTGGAAACACTAGGAGAGTTTTGGTTTATTCTATTGCTCAATCTTATGGATGTACTGCCTATTTACCTAACATTACGCAGTCTCTTTATCTCTTTCTCGATACTCTCTTGATTTTTCGTTTTGATAAAAGCTCATTTGACCTGTGCTTTCTTACTTTATCGTTTTGGTAAAGTCGAGGGCCAGCAAAAAAGATTCCAATCAAAGTGAAGGTGATCTTAATTACAATGTTTATTATATTAGAAACAGAAAAATCAAATGCATTTAAAAGTAACAATCGAGAGAAGACAAATTTTGGCTTTTAACCATCATTTTCCATTCGTTTTTAAATTGTAACAGCAGTTCAGGTATTTCAATATGAAAGTAGGTCTGTCTCTTGGCATCAAAGGACTAAAAATGTAGTTGTAACACTGATTTATTAGTTATGCTAATCTAATAACAGGCAAAAAAATCTATTTGGTGAAATCTCAGGTAGTACATTGACTTTCAAGATTACAAGAGACCATTTTTCTCCGTTTTTCTCCATAGCTAAAGTTAGTTATTGAAGTCCAAACATTAACATATTACATTCAATTATCAAAGAAAATCATAATCTTTGTTCACCTAGAGTATATAAAGAGTATTCATAAAAAATTTTAATATTATTTGTTAAAGAAGCTTTAGCGCTACGACTAAATCTTTTATGTTTTGTGTACGACCTTTTCAAAATTGATGCCAGCCAAAAGAAGCTGCTTTAGATGAGATTTTCTCTACTGTAAATTTTAGATTTGGGGCGNGTGAAATCTCAGGTAGTACATTGACGATATTGGTGTTTTGAAATCCTACTTTCAAGATTACAAGAGACCATTTTTCTCCGTTTTTCTCCATAGCTAAAGTTAGTTATTGAAGTCCAAACATTAACATATTACATTAAATTATCAAAGAAAATCATAATCTTTGTTCACCTAGAGTATATAAAGAGTATTCATAAAAACTTTTAATATTATTTGTTAAAGAAGCTTTAGCGCTACGGCTAAATCTTTTATGTTTTGTGTACGACCTTTTCAAAATTGATGCCAGCCAAAAGAAGCTGCTTTAGATGAGATTTTCTCTACTGTAAATTTTAGATTTGGGGCGCTACAGTTCAATGGTTTATATTCTGTAAGTCCTTTTCTGGTCTTGTCAGTATCTTCTTCTTCAGCCTTCGTTCCACTTATGTTGGGTCTATCAGGCTTTTTCTATGTCTCTATCCAAGGTATACACCTTCATTGCAATATTGTTATTGTCACGCCTCATCGTGTAGTCGAAACATCGGAGCTCTCTTTTGCCTTTTGTTCTATTTCAACAACATTAATAATTATTCTGACATCATTTTCTGAATGTTTACCGTCCGTTACTTTGCATTGACCGTAGCAGTGTAAGTGTGACTTCCACGAATTTACATTTGAGGTACAGACCTCTTCTACCATAATCTAGTTGAACTGATAATATTCCAATGCGCAGTCAGTAATATAGTTAATTCTCTAAGTAATTCACCAACATGATTCAGCCTTTAAATTAGTGAATTCAAATTTAACTGATTAATACTAAAAAAATATGTGTGCATCTAGCGTCTTTCTCTGTAACTTCACGTCTTAATTTGTGCTATCCTTATTAGCTGTACCATCAGTTGATAAACAAGTAAGCTTGACCCAATCATTATTACGTTCAGCCTAAACATTATCCATGCTCTAAAACACGACGCCTCAAGCACAGATAAATACTAAAAGATATACTATGCCCTAGATGTAAATAGTTCCATCAAAGCAATTCAAGAAAAAATATGAAAATGCAGCTTTCATCTATATTGTATTTGACCGACATTTTTTCTTTTTTTCTTGAAAGTTATCCTTTGCTAAACAATATCTTTAAATGTATTTGCTTTCTTAGATTTATTTAGCTAAGTTGACAACATGAGATAATAGAGAAACACTCCCCTTTTTTTATTACATTTAACGTCTGAAAAGTGTGTAAATTTTCTTCGTGAGGGAGAAGAAAATAAAAATTAAAAACGCGAAAGATGATGATCAAACTTATAACAGAGTAAATTTTCGCTGTACAAGGGAAGAATGGAGTAAAGAAGCAAATATTTTCCCAACTGGTTCCAAGTCAGTTTGTGTACGAGTGAAGAGGCTAAGAGACCAACCAGACCATTGAGCAAAATGATAACAACAGTACTCCATGCAAGGCGTCATTAATATCTTAGACATTGCAGGATTGATGAAGGAACAGATATGATCTTCTTATATATTACTAAAAGCATGTTACAGACTAAGACTAGCCGTCAATTTTTCTGTTTTAATATACGTAAAATACCGTTGTTTTTAGCAGAAAAGAGCCCTTTTTCAGAATTTATTAAATTCATATTTCTAATTCATGTTTAATTTATCATTAGGGTAGCCATTACTCAACAATTTGTTTTCATTTTCCATACGTCTTATGAAAAGATAAAAATTAAAATTAATTAAATTTGAATAATATCCTGTTAAACTAGAAGTTATCACAAGAGCAAATCACGTCAACACAAGGAAAACTGCTTTGCTTCCCCTTGTTTTGGCTTTGAATTTGAGATGCGTTGAAATGATGGGCTCAGGGAAACATTTTATACGTCTTGCTCTTTACAGTGCACAGAATCATTTCAACCCATCTTTAATCCCCTCTGTTCCACCTTTTTTTAAGGATGGCATTTCATAAAAGGCAATATGGTGCCACTGTTTCCCAAAGATGCCATAAAAATACACAATAAAGCCAGCAGAATGAAACAGACTAATTACAAAGTCAATCTTAAACTATAAAGAACTCAATATGTTTCAAGGTTTGTTTTTGTAAATACTAATCAGATTCATCGTAAACATTTATCGAAAAATTGAAGCAGCTTTAAATACATCATATTATGTATTAGCAATCTTTAAAAATATTATAAAAATATTTTCTCTCGTAATAAAAGAAATATTTAATCTGATTTTTTAATTTATTTTTATTACTTTATTATTCCCAGTCCATATTTTAAACATATTGTTAATAATAGTTTTTTTCCACTCGACCTGGTAGCAAATGCTCGTCCGTAACATATACTTTACCTGGTACAAAGATCTATACTCTCACTGATACTCATGAAGACGGCTGTTTCTCTTCCATACCTCTCTCTCTCTCCCTCTCTCTGTCTCTCTCTCTGTCTCCCTGTCTCTCTGTCTCTCTGTCTCTCTGTCTCTCTGTCTCTCTGTCTTTCTGTCTTTCTGTCTCTCTGTCTTTCTGTCTCTCTGTCT
>RDPX01000087.1:1292741-1323114 GCA_003991215.1 Morbakka virulenta | reverse complement strand
AACAAACAAATAGACATTTGAGAGGAAGCAACAAGTGTGGAAATAGCCTTTTCCAGGTTTCTATAAATACTAATTTCCTTCATTTCAACCAAAGGAAGCAACAGTTTTTAAATGGAGTGAAAAAATCTAATTTACTTGAAATTTGGTAACCTCACTTTAAAATTCATGTCAAGGGCCTTGCAGGTAAATTCCCGATTAAAAAGTCATTTTTCACCTCCAACAGATATAACTGGTTTTTTAAAACAGGTATAGCAGAAACTATTCGGATATTTTCTGTCTATATTGAAAGCGTTTATATAGAAAAATGTCGTATTCAGTAATTTAAACTCCAACTGCTGTTTTTCTTATCATTTTCCAGTTTTCTTTTGTCATGCAACCGTGTTGTTTGTTTACAAATAAAACACCAGCAGCTTCTTAACAGGGATTTCGTAAATACTTTATTTTTCTTTCTGTCATATTTTAAAAGAGGATTGTCTTTGACGCATACCGAGCAGTTTTAAAAGATTTTGTAGATTTGATTCTTTCAGAAAAAAAACCAGTGCAACTTTTACTTTGTTATTGTAAAGGAATTAGTTATGTTGGTAGTCCTTGGTTTAAAGGTCGAAATTGTTGTTTCGGTTAGCCTTGTTTAATAGCAATAAAAGCTAAAGAAATGAAAAAATTTCCCCCAAATTTTCACCACTACCATTACCATCACCATTACCATCACCATTACCATTACCATTACCATTACCATTACCATTACCATTACCATTACCATTACCATTACCATTACCATTACCAATACCAATACCAATACCATTATCATTACCATTACCATTACCATTACCACTACCATTACCATCACCATTACCATCACCATTACCATTACCACTACCATTACCATCACCATCACCATTACTATCACCATTACCATTACCATTACCATTACCAATACCAATACCAATACCAATACCATTATCATTATCATTATGATGTCGTATTTGCTTTTGTTAACGTTGTTAAGCTTGCATTATATTTGGAGAGAATAGACAAGTTGTGTACATCTACTCTGTCTTACTGATTGACTTTTACTTCTAAAGCGTGTCTATCTGTACCATACAGAGTGTCACAAACAACATAATTAATTCCATGCAAAACACATCATAATATAATAGAATTCAATAAGAATGTCTCTAGAGGCAGTTACATCAACACGTGTATGTGATAAGAATGTCACTAGAAATCCTTACATAAGTATCTGCATGCAACCTTTTTTATTATCGGATAACCACCCGATAATAATAGACCAATCTAACTCTTCGGTGGTATTCCTTACAGATTTTCTCTTTCTTTTGGGGTGGTTAATCCCGTCGCCTTCATTTACTACAAGTATTTGTACATTTGGTCAGGATCAAGTTTTCTGACTGTCTTGTCTGGGTCGAAATCTATGGATGCGGTTTTCGCTAGTCTTCCTCGTGGGAATGTAACTTTTGCGCACTTACCGAAGCCGAATTTCATGTAAATATTATTAGTTAGATTTAGTAGTCCCAGCATTGTGCGAAAGAAAAAGAGAGATGTTCCACTTTGACATACTTCTCTCTAAAATTCTTTTAATTATTGATGAGATCTTGTGTACATTTTAAGGCTTTTAATAATACAATCATGCGGAACACTGTAAAAGGCTTTACGATGATCAATTGGTGGTATGCTTAATTTCTTACTCTTTCTCCTGCAGTATTTTAAAACCATTTTATTGATTAGAATCTGATATTGCATCCCTGTGAGTTCTTTTTGCACTCTTTCTGTTTCTGAGAAAGAATCAAGGTTTGCTCAAGGAAATTTTACATTCTGTCAATAATAACTGATGTTAAAATCTTATAGGTTGTGATCAAGCACGTAATAGGACGATAGTTTTTCTGGTTGTTAGTGTCGTCTGATTTCGATAGCAGATATGAGTTTCCTTGTGTTAACCAATCCGGTAAGGTTTCTGTTGTAGTGAAGATTTCATTTAAAGATGCCGTTATGTGTTCATGTAGTAAGTTCAGCCAGAAATTTGGAATCTTATCCTGGGGATTTCCACTTCTGCGAGTTAGCTATGGCCAGCAGCAATTCCTCGATCGTAATAGATTTGTTGTTTTTCTTCGACCTCACTCATCCTTTCCTCCTTTCTGCATATCCAAGTAACTTCCTGGTTATAGTTTTTTTCCTTACCTAACGATGCCATTCCAAAACTCCTCCACTTCCTCTTTCTCAGGTAGCTCCTTTACCTCAACATTACTTTTTCCAATTTCCCTGTTTTTAACATCAGTTGTGAAGATTTTGTTCTGTCCATAGAACCTACTTCGTTCATCAAATCTTCTCAATCACTGTGCTTTCACTTCTATTTTTTGTTTTAAGGCTTCCTTGGTCTTATCTAGAGAGACATTATCAGTGATATTGTATTTCCTTTTAATTTTCTAGCTTTTCCTAGTTTTCACGTCTGTTCCTTTCGTTAATTCGTCAAGAATTGAGATTTCTGTGCGCAGAGATTCTATTTCCTTCTTTATTTCTATATTATAAAGCCTAATAGTAAGGTTTGTTTTTGGAGAGAATGTTACCTTAGGAAGTGTGTCCCTCTTTTTCATCTCAGTCTGCTCAGTGATTGCAAGCTCACGTATTATATCTTTATGAGCAGCCTGTATCTTTTCTCTATTATATTCAACAAAATCATCAACAACCACAACCATGTGTACAATTCTATCTATTTCTTCATTGGCTCCATCTCTCACTTCAAGTATTCTATTCTCAATCTGTTCAGGTGTTAAATTTAAAGTTTAACTACAGGTTCTCGATTTTCATGCCCATTATCAACCTCAGGTTCTTTAGTAGTTTCATTTCAGATTTCACTTCATATTAGATCAATTTGCGCGTCATTCAACCGCTTATTTTTAAAAATATCTCAACGTACATTGCCAGGTTTGTTACGATCGATGTTTTTCATGATTTGTTTTCCTACTATTTTTCTCCATTCAGCGTTGTTCAGTCAAGTTTCTCATAGGGTTCTTTTGAGCGATTGGAAATGCTCTTAGAACATTGTTACAATCCTCTATAGACCATCTAACTCGACTGACTCGTGTACATTTCGACCCAAGGCTGATCTTTCCCTGAGGGATGCATCCCTTGTTGACCCGCGAGAGGGACGAAGCTATATAATCTACTTCTTGTTTTCATAAAGCATTTCAATGAATTTTATCCTTACTGCCAAGGCTCNACTCCTCCACTTCCTCTTTCTCAGGTAGCTCCTTTACCTCAACATTACTTTTTCCAATTTCCCTGTTTTTAACATCAGTTGTGAAGATTTTGTTCTGTCCATAGAACCTACTTCGTTCATCAAATCTTCTCAATCACTGTGCTTTCACTTCTATTTTTTGTTTTAAGGCTTCCTTGGTCTTATCTAGAGAGACATTATCAGTGATATTGTATTTCCTTTTAATTTTCTAGCTTTTCCTAGTTTTCACGTCTGTTCCTTTCGTTAATTCGTCAAGAATTGAGATTTCTGTGCGCAGAGATTCTATTTCCTTCTTTATTTCTATATTATAAAGCCTAATAGTAAGGTTTGTTTTTGGAGAGAATGTTACCTTAGGAAGTGTGTCCCTCTTTTTCATCTCAGTCTGCTCAGTGATTGCAAGCTCACGTATTATATCTTTATGAGCAGCCTGTATCTTTTCTCTATTATATTCAACAAAATCATCAACAACCACAACCATGTGTACAATTCTATCTATTTCTTCATTGGCTCCATCTCTCACTTCAAGTATTCTATTCTCAATCTGTTCAGGTGTTAAATTTAAAGTTTAACTACAGGTTCTCGATTTTCATGCCCA
This sequence comes from Morbakka virulenta, assembly GCA_003991215.1. Classification (NCBI taxonomy): domain Eukaryota; kingdom Metazoa; phylum Cnidaria; class Cubozoa; order Carybdeida; family Carukiidae; genus Morbakka; species Morbakka virulenta. The sequence goes on along the minus strand of RDPX01000087.1, from coordinate 1,319,269 downwards.
TTATCAACCTCAGGTTCTTTAGTAGTTTCATTTCAGATTTCACTTCATATTAGATCAATTTGCGCGTCATTCAACCGCTTTTTTTTAAAAATATCTCAACGTACATTGCCAGGTTTGTTACGATAACACCGGGCTATTACTCATAACCTAGGGTATTAGCTCGTTCATCTATGGTTCAAATTTTGCTGGATTTTTATTTTATTATTTATTTAGTAGATATGAAAGGCTAAATATTGTTATGTGTCAAATAATTAATAAGAGTTAAAAAAAGCTATATACAGTCAAAGAAAGGTAAAATGAATTGAGTTTCAAAAGGTTTAAAAAGAAAGTGACCTTCTGAGGATGCGTGCAGTACTTGGTAAGACTCCAGTATTTTCTTGATTTCTGGCAACTGGATACTTCCTGGTATTAGATTAACATACTTATGTACCCCTTTTTTACCATATCTAGGGCTCCTACGATTTATTATTATTATTATTATTATTATTATTATTAAAGAAATATTGTATGGATTAATTAGATAATGATTAAATTAGCCACGAAAACTAGTTAGATAAATAATCTGGCCGTGGATTTATATCCACATTTTAATGTGAAATGTGTTTACTATATATCTCTGCTTACAAAGTTATACAATAATAATATAACAACCCACAACTATTCCTTGAAAAGACAATGATAACTTGGAAATGTGAACTGACATGAGCAAAGCAGCAACTGGAAGAAGTGAACAATAAGAAGGGGAATTTCGCAAGGCGATCCACTCACACCTCTTTTATTTGTTGTTGCAATGATTCTTCTCGCACATGATTTAAGAAAGATAAAACCTAATTACGAGTTTACAAAATGTAAAAAGAAATCCATCCACTTACTATACATGGAGAACCTCAAATTATATGCGAGCAATGGAAAGGCACTTAACTCATTTATGCAGACAAAGTACTCGGCAATGACATAGCAATGCAGTAGAGATAAATGTGTAGTTCTGATAATAAGGAGAGGAAAGGTAGTTAAGTCAGACGCAATAGAATTGTCAAACAACTGAAAAATAAGAATACTAAAGTAAGATGATACTGTAAATGTCTGAATAAATATCAGAAGGCATATCTGAATATCTGAATGAATATCTGAATATCTGAATATCTGAATAAATATCTGAATGCACCACAATCAAATAAAACTGAGCGGAAAGATTTGAAAGACAAAGCTGGAAAATAATACAAAAAGCGTTTAAAGAAAACACTTGAAACCAAGCCTAATGTTGCCAACATAATCAAAGCCATAAACACATGGGCCATACCAATAATAAGATACTTAGCTGCTTTCCTTAACCAGACTATTGGTGATCCACAAGAAACGGGCAGAAGAACAAGAAAGTTAATGACTATGCATAACGCGCTACATCCTAGGAGTATTGTGGATCCTCTATGCACACCACGCAGTGAAGGGGGCAGAGGACTCCTTTGTATCGAAGACCCAGTGAATTTAGCTAAACTAGGATTGAAATTATACGTGGAAATGAATGACGAAAGGCTTTTTACTGCTGCAATAGGTGCCAACGAAGCTATAAACTGGTAAGCAGCAATTGAAAATAAGAATGAGTTCAAGAAACCGAAAAACCCAAAAGGCAAAACAACATAAAAACAAGAATGCACAGGGACACTTCCTCAGGCACACAGAAAATCTTGCGAACGAGCAACAATGCCGTTGGTTCAAGGATGGCACTTTAATGAAGCTTCTACTTCTACGTAAGAAGATGCCTTAGTGCTAGACTGATATTGCATCATTAAATTTAGACTAGATATTTTATATTGCCCATTTTTTGTGACAAAACGGCAATACATAGGCCCCGAAATTTCAAGTTGTAATGTATGTTAAGGTAATTATTATTATTAATATAGTAAATGATGATATGTCTCAATATGGAAGACCCTCAACAGACTTCGAGTTGAGCAAGGTCGATGCAAGGCCTCTCTAAAAGTGTGGAACATGAGCCCCACCAGTACCTGTGACTGCGGCAGTGAGCAAACCATGGCACACCTCATGTCCTGTAGCGTCGCTCCAAAGTGCACCGCCGACGACCTTGCCAATCGCAGCGACGCAGCAGTGGCCTGTGCCACTTTCTGGAGTAAAAAGATCTGAGATGATGATAGCCGCGAGACTCGACGAAGAAGAATTAATATAGTTATTATTATTCTTGTAATCAGACTATCCAATGTGAAATAATAGTTACTGAGAGGTTTGACATTGTATGTAATAGGTGACACATAAACAGGTAAGATGATTATTATTGGAGGTTATTGTTATTGAAATTAATCACTTTTATGTACTGTATATTTTTATACATTTGTACATTTCTCACAAAAAAGAATAATCAAGTGAAGTTTAAAACTATTTAAGATTCTATATTCTGGACTTATACATTTATATGCTTACATTTTATACACACACAATAGACAAAAAACCTAGTTTTGTACATTCTATTAAATCTATGTACTATAAATAGCAAACCAAAAAAAAAAGCGTAAAAGGGTTTTTATCTTGCTCAGTCATCATATCTGATGTTGTCCTAGATATTCAATTGGGCACAGGCTAATTATGTGGTGATAAAAAATATCTAGGAAAGATACATTTGTGCTCCATTCTACTGATTTTTCTTTGTCAATTAAGTAAGACGTCTTTCATGACACAAACTTAAATTTGTTTGTAATAGGAGCCTGTACATTTTCTAAATCCTGAATTTTTGCCATAACAGGAAGAAAATTCTGATATATCTGAACTAGACGACTCGATGTCAGCAATTAGAGTTTTATTTAGTTTCCTTTGCGTTGTGTACACCTGGTGATAGTAATTGTGCTACCGAAATCTATCGAAAGAAATTGGTAGTTGGCATTGAATGGTTGAATCGAAAAATATCTAAACTATTGAGGCAAAAAACTGTGGAGGCAAAATGGATTTAAGTTTTAGAGTTCAAAAGTAATCAGAAAAAAATAATTAGGTATCAAAATAAAACTCTGGCACAGGCTTAAACAGTGAGTACTTTATTGCAGTATGTAGTAAAAATATACTTAAAAGTAGACCATTTAGTGAAATTATCCCATAGTGTGAGGGTATAACTCTTCCCCTATAGGTACGTTATTATTACGTAAAAGTGGAGTATATGAAGCATAGTACCAAGAGATATAATATTTAACGTTATATCTTGAAATTTTACTGGCTTTTGAAGCTCCCAAATGGAAGACACACACAGATAGCTATAACTTGACACCAACTCACAAAAAGAAGGAAGTGCATATTTTGGACATTTGCAAGTAATTTCGAATTAATGTTTTATAAATACCAACAAAAGGATACTGCTTAAAAAAATTATAATGCTATTCTATTAATCGAGTAATTTTGTATTACCATTAGGAAAAAAAGAAATGTGTTTTTCAGATTATCAGGCTTTGATTACGCGCATTTTAAGCAAATACATAAATAACATTTTGTCCTTTGCAAAGGACAAAATGTTTCAAAACGTTTTAACAGAGAATGTGAATTGACAATAATCTTTTTATCTTGTATTGTAAATTTTTCTTATGGTTAAAATTTGACAACAGATATGAAATGCAATCAACTAAATAATGGAAAAAAGTAATGATGTATCGCATTGACAGGAAGGAAAATCTCTTTGCTAATTTTTTAGCCATTTATGAAAACAAGATTGCTTTCAAACCTCTCAGACATTGTTGACTGCAGCAAATTTAACACTTGATTATCATGAACATGTTAAGTGTTTTGATGTAAATACAGCCAAGCAAATACATCTAAGTTTGGTAACAAGTGAATATATCTTAGTTTGATACCAAGCAAATACATCTCAGTTTGATACCAAGTAAATACATCTTAGTTTTATGCTAAGTAAATAGATTTTAGTTTGATACCAAGTAAATACATCTTAGTTTGATACCATCACCAACAGCAGACATCAGTAAATAGTAGATTGTCTTCCATATCACAATATTGCATCCTTTTCTTGCCTGAAAAGAGATTTTTCAAGACGTTCTCATTAACTAGTAAGATAACCTGAGTAGAAATTCAATAAAGACAAAAATGAGATTCTGATTTTTAAAACTTTCGACTTTCGTCTTTTATTTAATACCCGCTTCCTATGTTTAGTCGTCAATTTAATAAAAAAACATCTGTTACCTGATTCTTTTTTCATCCTCTTATTTCACACATCTAGCTAAGCGTTAAAGATAATACTGGTAAGTCCTTGCCAATAATGTGAATCAAGCAGTTTTTAGATGGTTTTAGACATGTATTTTCAGTTCTAAGAGCATTTCAAAGGATTTATTTTATACATTAGTAATTTCAGCACCTTGAACTCACATCATTATGATAAGTGCAAGAGAAAATATGTAATCAAGTGGTTGAAAGTAAAAGTAAAAAATATTGGATGTTTTTGAAGTCACCAAAAAAACTCAAAGGGGTTGGTTTACTCAGACTACTTAAAAAGATTATTTGCAAGGGCTCAGTAGTTCTAGAAAATATAATATTTTCACCTTAGCTCTGCTTTTCTGTTCCCCTCGTTCTTATAACAGGTTTACGACGTCTGTAGATTAAAAACAGCTATTCGCTCTATTTTACTCGTAACAAGAGTGATAAGGGACTGTCATTCTGTTGTAAATTAAAACGAGCTCAATTATAATGAGAAAAAAAGTATCTAAGGAAACTACGAAATATTTGGTGCTAATTATTTGTCTGAGTATAATAACTTCGCTTTTAAGCTTACTTGTTATACACAAAAATTGAAAGAAAACAAACTTTTCATAACAGACAAGATAAACGTGAAAGCCTGTCTGTCTGGAACAAAAGTATTGGTTTTAAGTAGTTGGGATGCTTTATATTTGGACCTACCCATTTCATTAATAAGCAAACTACTGTCATTAAAACTAACTGAGAAACTGAACTAAATCTAATATTTGACAGACAATGTTTCTTTTCTGAAGGAAGAAATTTTAATTTAAGAAAAAACTCCTGTTGGGTAATCTAGTTTTCCCCTTTACTGGACAGGTCAATTATTTCAACCTTTGTTATTATAGGAGATCAGAGACCTTAAACCTAAGAATGCAGTTCAAAAATAGAGAAGAAAAGAGAATAGAAACATGAACTCTTTAGAAAGTGAAAAGCGAATATGGATTATGGTGAACTAAAACTTAAACTAAAGTAAAAATTATATTGCTTACAGTAACATGACAACGTTCGAAAACTTTCCTGGTAATTTGCTTTTCGAATTTAATGGAAACCAGACCTCTCTGGGGTAGTTTGAGATGTATAGGGGGCTTTACGGGGCCCTGTTTAACAGACTTGTGAAAGCTAGATAATCTGTAAGTAATAACTTTATCTAATAAATTGTTAAGATAACCATTACGGAACAGAATTTGCTTCGATTTATTTATTTCCATTGACAAGTTTTCAGGAGAGAAAATAACGATAGGACGATAAACATAAATTCTTATGAGTCCCATTTTAAACTTCGTGGACCTGAATAGATCTCAACGTGCGTGTTGTTCAGTGAAGGTGTTTTTCCCAAGTATACTACTGGTTTAAAAATGAAATAACAGCGATATTTAGATTTATCTGGCTGCCGGATGGTGGATAAAAGGATTTCACTAGAATGTTCTTAAGTTTCAAATTTTATAACAAGAATGATCAGAGAATAAAAAATAGATGTCGAAAATATTGACACACTATTACACACGCAGACGAACTATCCGTCGACTTGGTGCAATGCCTGAAACGAAATGGAAGCATCTGGATGACAGCTATGATTCAAACATCATGAAAAACGAAATACCATAGGACTGGCACGGAAGTATAACAGCACCGATCTACATTGAAAAAGGAGATCTTCTGAACTATGAAAACTCTCAAGGGATATAGTTACCCATCCATTGCATGACGCAGGTAGAGAGAGTTGTTAAAAGCAAGATTGAGAGAGATAGTCCCAAGGGAAACAAATACGGATCTCAGAAAAAACGTTCAACAACAAAATTGATGTTTTGCCCCAACTTAGTATAAGAGAAATTTAGAGAGTGCGATAATCCACGACGCATGTTGTTAGTAGACGTGGAAAAGGTATATAACACTGTCGCAAGGTAACTGAATCCCACTGCTTGAGAATAAGGAAAGTCTGGAGGCGTACTTATATATTATCCAAGAGTTGTATGAAAACACCACTACCAGAATCAGGGATATCTCAGTAAAAACAGGAAACATCAACAGTGAAGTTGGCCTACACCAGAGATCTGCCTTTGGCCTGCTCCTCCTTTCGATTATTATGGACGTGATCAAAGAGGATATCAACGAGAACATGGGCATTTCTATTTGCAAAGCATCTAGTGTTATGGGATGGAGACAGAGAGCTTCTACAGAGAAGGCTTGAGGTGTGGAGGAATAGGATAGAGCTAGTTAGACTGAAGCTGATAAGGTTAAATACAGAATACTGTTTTTGACCTTATCAGCGACTGGGGAGCAAGTAGACATCAAAATGCGGCGAAAACAATTCACACGAACTAGCACAATTGCCAACATATTCGCAATTTAAATACCTGGGCATAGCCACGTAACAAGAAAGAGACTGTCAAAAAGAGGTTGAGCTGCAAAATTCTAAGGTCTGGCACAAGTAGAGAGAGCTGTCAGGAGTTATGTGTGATAAAAGGATCCCACTATAACTAAAGACCCTTATTCGAAAAAACAACGAACAGTGCCACCCTGCTTCACGCAAACGAAACATGGTCTATCACACAAGTACTATTTGACAAGTTAGGGACCTTTGAGATGTTTATACTGAGATATTGTCTGGAGAGCACCTTAGAAGAGCCTCAAAGAAACGAGGTGGGTCTAAATCCAATCAAAGATGTGATGATAAAGAAAGGAATGCGATGGTATTGGCATGATTTTCACAGGAAAGAAGATGCGGAATGAGAGTAAGAGATGCGGATTGAACGTATGTGATACTGTTAACGCTGATCTACTATGGCTTGGTCTGGAGTGAACTGGCACTGGTTATCTTGCAAAATGGAGAAGTCTTCTAGAGTCAGGCAATTGCCTCCCACCCAGAGTACAGGACAAACACAATGAAATGGGAGAAAAGTGAAAACGGTCAGAGGATAAGAAGGAATTTGCGACTGTGGAAGATAAAAGACTTGATACCCGAACCCAAATGTTACAGGCAAAGCACTATATTTGCAATGCAATAACATTGCATTACAGGTGTTTATTGCTATATTTTAAATATTAACATATTTACAACAATATACACATCTTTCTGCCATATATACATCAAATATCAAAATGACCCCATTTATCAATTAAAATTTAGTGATTATTTCTCTTGACCTTCATTTTACCTACCATATAACATTTATTTACAACTCCTCCATTCATCGTTTATTAACTGCTTTTATTCCACAACCTACTCTTCTACTCTTATTTGAGATTCTGCATGGAAATTTCTTTACAAAAAATATATATATATATATATATATATATATATATATATATATATATATTACACATAGTCTTAGTTGAGTAATTGTTTTGTAAAACGGATGAGATTTACATTGGTTAATTTTCTCATATTAACCTTTTCGTCAAATTTCATCCACATAGTCTCAGATGCTTCTATTCTTAAACCAGTGACTCCCAAGTGGCCTACAGATAACCCACCACATCGATGTAACTCACTTTACCAATATAGTCGTTGGTCTTTTAATAAGTCAAGAAAGAGAAAAATATAGCAAAAGCCGAAAAGACAGAGAANGAGATTCTGCATGGAAATTTCTTTATAAAAAAGATATATATATATATATATATATATATATATATATATATATATATTACACATAGTCTTAGTTGAGTAATTGTTTTGTAAAACGGATGAGATTTACATTGGTTAATTTTCTCATATTAACCTTTTCGTCAAATTTCATCCACATAGTCTCAGATGCTTCTATTCTTAAACCAGTGACTCCCAAGTGGCCTACAGATAACCCACCACATCGATGTAACTCACTTTACCAATATAGTCGTTGGTCTTTTAATAAGTCAAGAAAGAGAAAACTATAGCAAAAGACGAAAAGACAGAGAAGGGAGAGGAAGCTTTCTTTCTCATTTTGACAATTTTCACCGCATCACATTAATAATAATAATAATATTGCTATTATTATTATTACTTTTTTATCATAATTAATATTTTTACTACTTAAACTATATCTTTAGAGTTTTTTCATTCAAAACAAGACTTTCTTCGATATCAAGGGATGGCAAGTTTTGAAAAGAAAATAAACGATATAATCCTAAAAGTAGGTGCATATCACAATTAAATTGTCCTTACATTTGACCATCATATGCCATTTTAATTGCAATATTCAAGTACTATATATTGTACTTAAAAACTAGTACATGAGATCAGCGATTAAGAATAGAGAAAATCGACACCCTACCAGTGTATGTTAAAAATAGCATTTTATGGTGTTATTCTGTTTAAAGTTGTTTTACAAATTACATAGAAATCTAATTTTGATAAACTATTTTCAAACTCCACAAAAAGCTTTTCAGTTGAAATCGCAATTAGGAACCGATAAAAAACTAAACCATTTTTGAGCATGTAAATAAATAAATAATATATATATATTTATATATATAATTTATGTATGTATTTTTGAATGGATTGTTACAGATTTCAGGATCGGCCAATCAAGCTTTGGGCTACTGCCTCTTATATTAATTTCTTGCCACACATACTTAGATGATGACGCTACCTTGAGAGTATTTTTTTTAGGATTAAATATCAATATAATTTCGATATCGATTTTCCCACTCACCTCCTCACCACACATCTACCCTTCCTGCAAGTCCAATATAAACATTTTCTGGCTGGCCATTAAACGAAACGACACCTTTGTAGAAGAATCGATACTACGACACTTTCCTTCGACTGAACATCGATTTTTGTTTCGACAAATATTATTTAATCAGTTATGATTTTCCTTCGACAATAATTTGTTGCTTTTGAGATTTTATGATCTGCTTCATATTACCTGTACAGCTGTGTACAACAACAACAATAACAACTTTTAAAATAAACAACTTAAAGTAACAAAATAGAAACAAACAAAACAAGCAATAAAAAGTATAATTATAATGAATAAAATGATTAAGGCAATAACACTAGTAATTAAAAAAATGATAAGGTTAAAAAAATATATCTAAAATGTTGAAACTGGCTATTGTTTACATAAACTAAAATAATTTCAACCATGTTTACTCAAACTACAGTTCATACCATCAGAAACAAACTTCCGAAGACCGCAAATTCATTTATCTCTTATAACCAAATAAATTCTTGTTGTTGTTGTTGTTGTTGGTTTTTAATCGTTTGTATCTTTGTACTTTTCTAGCATTGTTTCCACAGCCTCGTTTTCAGCATGTTTAAATTTGTAATTCCTTTTTTCTTCTATTTCCCCTCTGATCTAATTTAACTGATGAAGTAGCAATAATTTACAATTTATTACAAGAAATTCTTTAATTTTTCTTTGATGTATTCCCCCCTCTATATAAAACGGGATATCGGTATTTAGATTGAGAGAATGGGTTTCTATATGTATATAGGTATACATAGTATATTTGTTATACATAAGCACCTCTTTCAGCCATCGACCAAACATTGTGAAACAATTCCCAGATATGATTATGGAACGACTTTCACTAAACCAAAGGACAGCATAGAGAACCTAAAACAATTCTCCCTTTACTGTAGCCGTAACAGCCAAATGTAACTAAAATTCCTAAAATTGGTCAATAAAGAATTTTTTCTTGAGAATGTATTACACAAAATTTCAACACGAATACATATATACGCATATATATGTACATATGTATATATATATGTATGTACTAAATCTGCAGACAGTACCGTTTCGCCCTTTGTGGGCTCATCAGTGCAGCACAGAGCTTCTGAGACATAACTCTCTGGTCATGTTGCCGGAGAAAACACAGCCTAAAGAGTTATATAAATATATACAAATAAATAAATAAATATATATATATATATACATTTGTGTAATTTTTTGTATTCGTATCAAAAAGTGCTCAATGCATATAGCAGAGCAATATACATTCATAGTATGTATATACATTCACAGGCAATCATAGTTCGTATTATTTGTGTTTTACCTTATGTATATATACTCTTTATAGGTGTGTATATAGTATATATATATACAGATTAACACTTACATATTTTCATACTGTTTATGGTTCATAAGGATCATAGTTAGCGAATTCTAATTCAAAGTTACGTTTACTTAACCTTTAAAATGAGTATTTGGCATTCAATTAAACGAGCAGTAGTAACAGTCTTATTAAGTAATCTTTTTTTGGCTAGCGTCCGTATCTTGTGAAACTTGATTTAGATTTGAATGTAATCTTTATTTTTCCATTTGTAAACCTTTACATTTCATTCGAGATGGTGATAGTTCTGAATGAAGCATAAACAATACCATTTTCGGCGCAAAATCAAAATTTCTACTTTTTGTGAATAAAGAAATAACTGGTTTGTTTACCAGTTGGCGAAAGTATCTTTTTAATCTAAATTTATTTCTCCTACATAAAGTCAAGCATTTGATTTCTATTTTGATAACAAAGAAACGAAACTTGAGATAGTTAACAAGCTACAGGTGAATTTGAGGTATGTCCTGCCATTGAGAACAACCTAGTTTGTAATTTCTCTCTTACTGGATATACAACAAATGGAGTAAAATAAGGAGTGGTTGAATACAATATAATTCAATCAAATGTGAGAAGCTTCTTCATCCAATTTTAAGCCCTAATAGAAGTAAGCATGATTCCACTTTAAATATTGTATAACATACAATTAATAATTTTATGAATTACTACTTCTCTTGTATCATTTGATGACTTAAAAGATCTTCAAAGGACTCAAACGGTTAACTGATCACTTTTTTTTTAAGCTTTGTGTTTTAGTCCAACCTTCTCTACCGGATAAGATGTTTTATTCATACCCAACATTGAGTATGCACCTGTTGTTTGCAATCTAATTGCCATATTACAGTGCAACTAATGAACAAAAGTGCTTTTCCGAACAGGGAGTATTCGGTAGTTAAGGATTGAAAATGGACAGCCTTGTTATATTCACGGTAGTCATTTTCTTAGATACAGTAAGCATTCAAGAACATCCAGGTCAGTCGTTGTGACCACAACTGTTTTCTGAATAAAATTAACTCTCAAATATATCCTATGTTTTAACTCTGCATGAAGGAGGTTTTTCTCCGCTAATAAAGGGCCTGTTAGACTGCTGTTGATACGAATCAATAAAATTATCTAAAAATAGCAAATATGTCCTTTAATTTTGTTAAAACTTTCTCGAATTTATCACTTGTTTTACGAATTGTACGAATTTGTACGAGGCAAATTAGAATGTAAGATAAAACATTGGAAAATATCCTGGTCCATAAATTATTCTTTTTAAATAAAATTTGATCTTTTAAAATAAAAGTAATAAAGAAGCTTGTAGAAAGTGGCAATAAACTCTGATATTAGCAATCATAATCATCAATCAAACCATAATTAATAATCAACAATGAAAACAAACAACCATAATTAACAACCATGTTAGTAATAAACCTGATATCAGCAACGACAATTTTAGCTATATGTAGCTCAAAGGCCCTTAGAATGGCACCTTAAAATACAGTTATCAATCCAGTCAGAGTTTCTTGTTTTATTACATTTTGGTTCACACCCTTAAGTTTAGTCAATAGAAGAGGACGCTTTTTTATTATTTACTTATACCTACTATTTAACTTGAAGACTTTTCAAAGAAAAATAAATAAATTAAAGTGCAGTCAAAACGAAGCGGGCAAAAAATGCTACAGCTAACATTGCCTTTAACAATGCATCTTACAATAACTTAGAAAACGTCCGCAAACAGTAAGCCTCACAATCCATTCGTTTAAAGAAAAAGACAAAATACCGGCTATAGTGGAGTATTCAAGCCGTTCAAGATAAAAGAGGTGGACGGTCAGAACTTGCCAAAAGGGAAACCTAGAACCCATCCAATAAAAGCAAGTCTGTGTACAATAACGCTGGAGTNAAAAAAATTGCATTCTTTTACAGAAATTTTTATTGGAGAAACGTAAGCACGTAAGTATAGGAATTGTACACATATGTATCGATGCATATTATAATTTATACGACTTTCGTTACTTTATTGACACATGCAAACGAATAATATATACTTGGTAAAACTGTGTCACCTAATGATGTACGCATTTGAATGTACGTAAAAAGAACAACCGACAAAACTGCCACCAACACCAGAGCAACCAATGAAAGCGCAAACATAATCCTGAAAATTTAATATGAAACACATGTAATAAACCGGTAGCCTGGCAAATGACTAATAGTATAATGACACATGCAAGTATTATATTATATCAATGTCGAATGTTAAGTGCACATGTGCTTATGATACTTACTGTTAGTAATAAGTTGTCGATTTCCACATACATGAAGACGTGTACAGTAAAAGTGTATAGTAAATTTTTATATTTATTTCATACTTGTAGCTTCTTGAATTAACGCTTTTTCAATACATTTAGTTTTAACATGAAAATTATTAAATCTCAGAAAGACAAGGACTTATTGTGTAAAAAGGATTTAATTACAAAAAAGCCAAACATGCAAAACAACGGTGTCATGTTGTTCCACAAACAGCAACTGTAAGGGAAGAGGATCAAAACTACTGCATTACATGGATGGACGAAATGTAAAGGAGCTAAAGAGCGCAATTATCGCCTAGATCCGGCACATATAGGGAAAAAATCAGCAGTCGGGGCGATGATGGAATAAGCCACCATAAGCGCTGCCCTACCCAGAAGAGTTCTAGAGGATGGAATCGCTGGTGTCGCCCCAAAAGCCCTTTAGTTCATACCTTACAAGGAATCGCTAACGGCAAGGATAAGGAAGAAGGGTTATCTAACTGACAGAAGCATGCCCATGGGATCACGCATCATTAATGAGTTGGTCATTCTGGAGGAATACCAAGTAGCACGACGTGGCGTTGAGCAAGTGAGATTTCTGCAACACGATAAAAGGTTTGAAGCTAGACGAATGCTGATTTTTGCTACAACACCCATGCTGGCGCAACTAAAATTTGCCATAAACATAATGACTAAAGGAACTGAAGGAACACTCAAATTTGTACAGGAGTACGTGGTAATGGAATACGAAACCAATAAGTCTTTCCATGCATATACGCTTTGCTACCAGGCAAGACCACGGAGATTTTATGAAGCATTCTTGACCATAATCAAGGACAAGTGTCCAAAATTGAATTTTAAAACAATGGTCATGGATTTTCGAGCTTGGCAAAATGACAGATATCAAAAACTCTCTTTTAAGCGCAGTAAAAGCGCTAAACTGCTAGCGAAAATTACACCAGCTTGGACTTTCTACCCTGTAAGTCGAGAACAAGGACATCCTTCAGTACTGTCAGCTACTGTGTGCACCGGCTCAGCATTTTATCCATTCAATTTAGGTATGTATGTCATAATGATGATGATAATAATAATAATAACCATCATCATCATTTTATTCTATTTCAATTATGATTAAGGTCTCAATAGTGTATATTATTAAGAATATCGGCAGTAACTTTGTATTATATCGGTTTGGGTTAATATTTGCAATTAATTTTCATAGAAAGATATTAAAAATTGTTCCTGAAAAAGCCTGTCTCTTTCTTCCCTCCAATTAAATGCAAAGACGATAACTTATTTTATCGTACATAATTACGATATATATATATATATATATATATATATATATATATATTGACACTACTAATGTTCATATATCATGTTTGTAAACTTCGTTCAGCCCTATTCCTTTGCCATATCTTATAAAAACGTATGAGACAAACTTACAGTCCATGATCACTGACAGAATCAGAGTATCGAGTAGACTGCTAATGAACAACAAAAAAATCGAAACCATCGTCGATTATTTTTTCAATTTTGTAAAGGGATAGGTCTTTCCTTTGGCTTTTAGCATCTTTGCAGATGAAACAACTCTGTATTCTTGTGAAGAAATAAGATCAAATTTGTATGAAAGAATGGAGAAAGCAGGTTCGCCGAGGAAAGATCTCCAGCATGGAATTGTTGTTGAATAAAGTAGAAAGAGGTTGATTATCTTTCATGCTTTAAACACAATATAAGTTTTCGTTTGATATTAAGTCTTTTCTTTGCATCAAGTATTTTGAACAATAGCGTCCTTTAAAATAGTTCTTTTCTTTGACTCTGTGATCTTAAACTTTCCTACAAATTGTCGAGAAAATATACATTTAAAGACCTTGCAATGTCTACTGCCAAGGGCTCCATACTGGAGACTCATTGACTCTTAAAAGTAAGATAGGGATCTAGTTGTTTCAAGGAATGGCGCCATACCTATGTTGTGTTTGGTTTATCTGTTGTGTTTCTTTCTTTAGTGATGGAAGTCAAATTTCTGGAAGTGTGAAGGATATATTGTTGATGTGATTGTTGTGCTTAGGGAATGGATTGTTTCTTTTATTTTCCTTGTTGTTGTGTTGATTACCTTGTCTAAAATTCTTTTTTTTTCCACTCAAAAGTGTGATCTCAGTCCATAAATTTCAGAATCTCCCAGTAGTCCTACACTTTGTCAGACAAGCCAAAATGACAGTGTTGGTAATACGGATTTTCATGTCGACTGCAATTTACCTTTGTTTTAACCCTTCAACTTATCTTTATGGTCTTGCTATCGATACTCGACCGAATCTTCCAGTTGTTGGAATACAAGAACTTTAATCTACAGTTCTTTTATCTGCTTTAGATGGTCTTTTCATCAGGTTACTTGTTATCTATTTTTCTCAGATTGATTTCCCTTTTCTGATTCTTGGTCTGCTATTGAGACCATAACAGACTCCATTGATAAGACCTTGGACAAGTATCACACTATTAACATCTTTGTTTTTAGTGTTTCCAATATTTATCACATGAACAGGTTAACTCATTTTAATAAAACTGACAGATCTGGAGAAGTTACTTACGACCTCACCCTTGCCTATAATTTTTTACAACTTCTTGATTTTTCTTAAACAATTTTACGATCTGAAAACAGAAAAATCGTCTCTTTTAGATCTTCTTTTAACTACTGCTTCTGAGCATTGTAGCTTCATTTTTACCTCCTTTTAAATCTTCAGATCATATTGCTGTCACTGTACGATTTAACGGAACTGTTTTCTGTCTTGGTGACAAGACATTGTAAGAATTCAAAATTTAATCAAACTGACTGGGATGTATTTCGTCACCTGCTGGGTGACATTCCTCAGAATTCGATCTTTAAAAAATAGGCTTCTGATGCTGCAACTTAATTCACAGCATGGCTACAAATTAGTATCGAAACATTTGTACCTAGTCATAGTTACAGAGTCAAATTCTCCTCTATGGTTCAATGCTTATTACTCTGCTATTGGTCTTCACAGTTAGGCCCATATTTAGTATTAAAGTGATACAACTGATTAATCTCCGGTCTTTTACAGACGAGCTAACAATGCTTGTAAAAGCAGAATTCTCATGATAAATCTTGTTATGCTAAACATGTTTATGACTTTATTTTTCACAGACTTTGAAGTTTAGGTTTTTAGAAGATTTACAATAGTCATTTGAATTCTAGGAAGTCGATTATTTCTTCACTTTTGCTTGGTATTTTGTTTTCTATACCCTATACGGTAAATGCTTATCTTCTTACTGGATTGTTTTTCCTAATTGTCTTCTACATGACACTGATATTTCTTTGCCCGATCGTTGCACACTGATCAGGATTTGAACTATGTCATCAAAAGTCAAAACATATTTATAGGCTTCATCAATTTAAATCCCTTTGTCTTCAATTCCGATGTTTGGATTGAAAGACTATCTTTCTGAGTTACATTTTCTTGCTGTTCAAAGTCTTCGATGTTTGTCGATATGAGTTCTGGTTTCCGTCTTTTTGGAAATTTCTAACATTATTACTGTCCTTAAAAAGTTATATGACTCATCTGATCCTGCAAAATATGGACCTGCAGTGGGCTATTCTTTTGTCATTAGTACGACTTTTCAGCAAAGTATTGAGGGAACTTTTAAAAAACGTAGGCGATTTTGTTGACATGCGGAATGGGTTTAAAGAATATCGCTTAATTGATTTTGAATTGATTTTAACTGTCATTACGAACAGTATTTATAAATAAAAAAGTTCCAGAAAAGAACAAACTAGAACTCTGAATATTTCAAAGGCATATGATAAAGTATGATATTATGGCTTACTTCATATATTTTCTAGATATGATATTTGTGGCAAAGTCTTTGGTATCCTTCACTAACCTCTCTGAAATACTAAAATGCTTAAGTCATAGTGGATTGAATTACATTTTATAATTATTCCATTAATGCTGGTGTTTCTCAAGACTCTATTTTTTATCAAACTCTCTCCCATTTTTATAGCGCTGATCTTCCTGGTAACTTAACTTAGTTCAGCTAAGCTATAGTGATAACGTCACCTTAACTCAATAGGAACAACTGAAACTTGCAGAAGGTTTAAGGTCTGACCGCGAGGCTGTCAGAGAATGGAGAAGAAAGTGGCAGGTATCTTTCAATCCAACAAAAAGGCAACTAATTTGGTTCAATAAAAAGATGGGTACTTATCTTTCTCCAATATTCATGGACTGTCATTCTGATGTTAACTCTGAAGAGGATACTCCTCTCCTTGAAGAATGTTCATCAATGAGTATAGTTGATTTGTCAATTTCTCCAGATCTTTCTTGCGGTGCTTATATTTAATATATTGGTACACCTCTTTCAAAAAGGTCGCTTCTTTCTATCGTAATGCTGGATACAGAACGCGTATGGGCATTTTGCATCTTTATAAATCTACAATCTGTACTTACATAGAGTACTGTTGTCTCTTGTGGACAGATGCTCTATTATCTCACCTATGTGTTTTTGATGGAGTTCAGAGTTTGTTGTAAAATGTTGCAAGAAACTTTGAACTTTCAAGGTCAAAGTCTCTTGCTACATTTCAACCTTTGTATCATCGACGAAAAGTGGTTTTTTGGATTATTTTCTATAGGTATTTTGATCGAAAGTGTTTTCATGAGCTTTTGTTGGTGTCCTCGCTGGTACCTGCTCACATTGTGGAGATCTCAAATGGTCGGTTTTCTTGTAACGTCTTTATCCTGATGTACTTTGTTTCCTTGTTTTTAATAAATCTATGTTTTCGTCGGACGGCTTGGCTTTAATATGACAATTAGAATGGAAGTCCAGAGTATGAATACTGATTATTAAAGATAAATGAAATGCTGTGATTAGTGACTTTAGAAAAAGTGGCACTGTTTATCAAACATTTTAAACTCTGTCATAGTAGTGTAACAAGGCTTGACTGTTTTCAATATTAATCCTATCTCTAACTAAAAATGTGCTGTCTGTTCGCTGTCTTGTCTCTAAAATAAAAGTTGCTTCCTTTAAGGATTTTACTTTTCCATTTCGATTAATTTTTGCCATGTAAACTAAAATAAAATGACTACTGTTAAGCTTGCACAATGTTCTGATTGACTTACGTTAATTCTTCTTGCTGGCAATTCCACAAAAAAGAAATCCCATTTAAACAATGTGACATAAGAAATGAGATCCTTACACTTTACTATATTTCTCTTTGGGAACCGAAAATTGCTTGGTTATTGAGCTAAAGAACTGCATAAGTATAAACCATTAAAGTAAATGCATCAATTGTAATCATCATCCAACGAAGTAAAACAGTTTCCATTGCTCTTTAAAAAGATAGCACGTCAATTGAGCAGCTATTAGATGCGACTGTTAAGGCTTTAATTTTGTTTTAAGTATATGCAATAGGATCTTAAATCTTTAAACTGATGAACTTTATGGACTCGATGGGAGGTTTAACTATTGGAGCTTTATCATGTCATCAGTCGTAATCTTTTTCTAAGCTACAGGGAGGATCTTAAATGCCAGTATGTGAGTTAAGGTCGAATTTATTCTGTTCCAGCTAAGCTCTTCTAGGAAATTGGAAAATGTTTTCTTTGAAGATGAATGACAGATCAGCCAATAAGGGGTAAGATTTTAATAAAATGAGTCTTTTCACTTACTTACTACTTAAACCGTAAAAATAGGGTAGGCAGAGTAGGCAAGTATGAGTAGTCCCCGAGGACCTTCATGGTAAGCGACCCTCCAAGTCAAATGAATTTTGGGGTAAGAATGTTTGAGAGACGCCCCATTAGTTGGCTTGCCTATGAACTCCCAGATTCATTGCTATGCAACGGTCTAGTCTTCTCCATCTACTAATTCATGGCATTCAGTTTCCAAATCTAGGATCAGTATCTTTAACTGGGACTTGTTTTTGTGTTTCTTTAATAAATGCGAGCTTGGAGAATTTAGCAACAAGCTCTTTGCTAACTTCTTCTCGACAAAACGCAGGGCGTACTGTTCAGGCTGTGTGATACAATTTACCTTGTAGTCTTCTCATCCAATGATCTTTTTTTATTGCAAGTCCAGAATAATCTACCTCAGTAGCATGTGTTTATACGTATATTATGTATTATATATGTGTTTTATATATCCAATTATATTACAACATCATTTCCAAACTCGATTATTACCTGACGTCCGGAAATTAAAACAATTTCAAGACTTAAAATACCTTGGCTGAAAGGAAATTCATCCTGAAAAGAGACCTTAAAATCCAAAGATCTTTGGCAACCAGTTCACTAGACAGGGCAATCAAGTCCTGATGAAGTTTAAAATTTGATTATTGTATAGCAATTGTAGGTTTTAGCTTACTGTACAACTCAGAAATGTCAACATTGAATGAAAAACAGTAACATAGCTTGAATAGAACCTCCAGATACTCTTCCATTGGGTGACATGGTTCAAAGACTATGTGCAGCTTCTGTCTACACGGTGTTACTGAGCCAATTGGCTTTGAACGAGGGTAATGTAACCCATTGTTATAAGCATATCATACTCTATATCGTGCACATGGTAAGCCCCACCATGTTTCTTAACTTTTCTTTATGTGGTCACTCAAAATACATGCATATGCTGTCAGGATCTGCCTGTGATCATAGGGTACTTTTTGGAAACGGGTATCAGATATTTATCGGCTCGGTACACAAAACTGTAATAATATTTATTACAAAAGTTGGTTAAAAAGCTTATAACCTAATAACTTTGAGCATAATAAATGACATTATGGTGACTTATCACCCTTTGATTTAATTCTCTGCTTTTCACTCTTTTGAAATGAAATCTCTTATGAATGCTTAAAACAAGAAAATTAGAGTTACAATTATTATGTAGTAGTATTTATTTGCTTTACTTTACATATATCTATATATCTATATATTAATATATATTTATATTTATATATATTTATATGTATATTGTATACGGCATATATATATATTCCTCTTTCGTAAACAAATCGGTGGATTTTAATACAGATAACCTGCTGTTTTAACAACGCTAATTTTTATTTAAGAAAAGCTGATTGCTTGCAGCTCCGAAAACACATATTTTTATAGAAAAGGGTGTTCTAATCCTTCGAAGGTATAATTATTTGACATCACACTTATTTTATTAGAGAACTTCTTCTCTATACCTAGCAAACATTGCCTTAATATTCTTTCTAGTTTTTTTTTGCTTGTGCGAAACAATGATCCAACGCCCATATGTTTAGTTTTTTATCAAGAAAAATCATGAACAATCCATAAAGCTCCCTTGAACACACATTTTAATATAATAAGAAAAGCTTATCGATCGTTTCCATCAAAGATTGAAAATAATATACCATCTATCCTAAAGCGGGTCCCTTTTATGTCTTTGATAGCATTTTTCATTCCCTCTAAAGCGCAGAAGAATATCAACATCGCGGTGAGGCTAGATAAAATCGTTATTATACGAATATAACGGGGCATGAATAATTAGTGAATCCAATCGATCAGATTTTCTAAAGTTGCTTCTTCAAGAGAGACTGAGCATTATGAAATCAAGTTGTAAGCTTTTGTTCTTTTTAACTTATTTTATTTTTCATCAAAAAACCAACCCCCAGTCTTAGAATATCCGGGAGGGGAGTTATATTAATTGTTATTTCTAGTTATCTATAAAGACAGTAAGCTTTTTCTGTAGCTGCCTTACCTGAAAGAGGCATTCTTTCAGGTTACAAAATCTATTCAGAGCATTTCCTAACTGACCACACTTCTTATCTTGGTAACTAGTGTCTTCTGCTGATTGACTAATTTTAAGAGCTCAATCTATTTGACCTACACCCCACTTTTAGTACGACTTGTAAAATTTTACATCGTTGGAAAATAAATGACCTAGAGGAAAAGTTGCTTCAATATCTACATAGATTATAACTAATGGCAACATACATTGTTACTTAAAGGGTAATGATTCCTAACTGTCTAAATGCATTATCTTAAATAGATGTATGCTATTATGTTAAGCGTCATAAAAATGCCAGCATTCTTACCAAACGACTTCCACATACAACAACTATGAAAAGGGGAACTATTTAATATTATGTTAAGAAAAATCAATCAGTAAATCTAAAGGGCTAATCAAACTAAATAGATACCTGTTCAGTATGCCTTGTAGTTTAGAACCATGATTTATGCACCACCCTAGGAAAAATCAGACAAGAATTTGTTTTACAGCAAGATCCAAAGGGAGATAGACCTGAGCTATTTTAGCTGTAGCCATAATCATAATACAGTCTCATCGAAAAGGGACATCCAAGAGGTTAAACAAAAGTGTCCAGCTCAGAAAACTGATCACTGGACACAAAGGCAAGCTTCTTATGATGAATTCCAATACCAAAAAAAATTATACTATTTTTTAAAAGTTAATATAAAAATTTTAAACAAGTATTCTTTTAATACTTCAGTGCATTCTCTTATGTTATCCAGAGCCATAAACAAGCTTTGGCGAGTGAAAATATTTTGATGATGTACCAGACATTATTAAGCAAAATCCTAGACTAAAATAATGTCACGCTTTCTCCAAAAAGTAGTGAAGTTCAACACTTCATTTCAGTCGCTTAGAAAATAAATTTAGTTGCATCCAGGTAAATGTAGCAATCCATAAAAGGTAAGGAAAAAAGAGCTTTGAGCATATTCTCAATATCTTTAAATTGATTTAACAGTTTTTCCAGCTCTGTTGTTAGTATTTGAACATTGCGAACCATGGATATTGCGTTAGAAATGCTTGTGTTACCTGCAGTAAAGTATTAAGTGAAAGAAAGTAAGTTAAAGACAGTAATTATTTTCAGTTTGGCCAAAATAATCTACATTATTAAAGCCCAAAGATGAACTTGAATAAGAAATTATAAATAGATATCAAAGTGGTTTTTTTTTCTATGTTTGGGCTCCATCAGGTTAGCTCTATCATCATGACGAAAACACACTATGCTTCACTGGTTGTCAATAACGTATCTAATTGGAACGTAACGATGATACTACATAACGCTGGAAGCAGGTCTAGTCTACTTACCGCAAGCACTAACTATTCCAGTTCGGTTTCAGTCAAATCTATAACATAATTACCTTAATGTGCTTGTGTTGGCCAAGTTTCAGATACTATCTAACGAAGAAAGGAATATGTTACATTGCTGGAAAGTCTTTGAAAATTGTTAACAAGAAAAGTTGCTTTTGGTGACTACCACCCACTTTTGGCCACAAAAAACGATAAAACCCCTTCCAAATAGTCATTTTGAGTGTATTTTACCTAAGGAATAAGGTTGTTAAGTTCTTTAGACCCCTATTAATACCAAGGAGCTAGAAGGGGTTGAAAGGGGTTAGAAAGGTTAGTGAGGGTCATTAAAGGTTAGAAGGGACCTGGAAGATATTATTTGGGATCAGAATGGTTAGTAGACGTTAGTAGGAATTAGTGAGGATCAGTTGGGGCTGGAAGTAAGTAGTAGGTGTTAATTTGTCTTACTTAAGGCCGATCTTTTTTATTACTCTGACGCCTTTTATAAGCTGTGTATGAGCGTCTTAGGGAAAGCAGTTTACTTTAGTCTTTCCCTTGAAGAAAGAAACTTCAAAGGAAGTCTTTTAGAAGAGTCCAGTTCTTTTCGACCCCGGAAGCAAAAATCCTGAATTTGAAATTTCCCCCAAATCGGAAACAGGAGCCTTATCCAATCTAAGATAAGTTTGTCACTGACGATGCAAGAGGTAAATTGACATGTACCAAAGAAAGTTCATAAATACTGTTTCTTTGCTTTGTGTAAAACTATTTTCTAATAATGAAGAAATAGATGAATCAAGTTTAGTAGGTTGCTATTGAGATATTTGTCTGCAGACCTTGTAATTCATTGGATCGCTTCTCAATTCAGCGCCAATTTGAATATGACTGAGTTCATTATTCTTTGAGCCAATAAGGAAGTAGCAGTCAAACAAGATGAAATGAATGAATCATGGTTATTTCTGAAGTGATTACATTTTGAAAACTGTTCATAGTGGAGATTTGATTACTACTTCAAATATTAACTAAAGCTAGATGTCAAAGTCAGCCACAAATGGCCCCTAATTGTCACATAACAGCAAACTCTGTTTTTAGTTGACTACGTTGTTTTGTTTAGTTTGAGAGACAAGGAGCTCAACTGTTTTGTTTTTCTTGTTGTGGAGATCCGAAAAGATCACAGGCTTTTCAATTTGGATAATGTACTCAGAGGGGAAGGGAAGTTGACTGTTCTTATGATTCACCGAAATATATCTAAAGTGTGGCATTTTACTCTACTTGTTTGGAGGTTCATCTACCCTACGGTTCTCCTTAAGCGATGTTGCAGGCATGTGGTCGACCTTTGGGACTCAGAAAGGGCTTACTTTGACTGAAATAACAGTTTATTTTTAATTTGAAGTGAAAACAACTTGGCTTTGGACGACCAAACGTTTTCAATTAATACTGAATTTTTTAATACACAAAAAAATCCACAATTTCAAAGTTCTTAACATTTACCTTTGGGCAAAAACTACAGATCAGGAAGGTTCAATCAGAGCAAAAAAATTAGGGCAAACTGACAGGGTCTCTCTCTCCCTCCCTCCCCTCCCCTCCCCTCTCTCTCTCTCCCTCTCTCTCCCCTCCCTCTCTCTCTCCCTCTCTCTCTCTCTCTTCCTCCCCCNGTTTATTTTTAATTTGAAGTGAAAACAACTTGGCTTTGGACGACCAAACGTTTTCAATTAATACTGAATTTTTTAATACACAAAAAAATCCACAATTTCAAAGTTCTTAACATTTACCTTTGGGCAAAAACTACAGATCAGGAAGGTTCAATCAGAGCAAAAAAAATTAGGGCAAACTGACAGTGTCTCTCTCTCTCTCCCTCCCTCCCCTCTCTCTCTCTCTCTCTCTCTCTCTCTCTCTCTCTCTCTCTCTCCCTCTCTGTCTTCCCCTCTCTGTCTTCCCCTCTCTGGTGAGCTGTTCCGTCACTTATTGTGACTCTGTACTTCTCACTGTTATAGTATGCAAGTCTCTCCAAAATTCCTTGTCAAGAGTTACACCCTGGGCTTCATTGAAAGCTAGTCCTAATTCAGCAAGGTTATTGGTTATTACTGAAACACACTGAAACAGGTAGCTTTAGCTCTTCCAGGTGTTTTTTTCACTACTCTGTTTATTGAATTGAGGGCAAGCCTGGTAGGAGCATTTTCTGGCATGCGAAGTTACCTTGTCATTTTCTTCTGATTTGTGCACTACATACATTGTTAGCTGTTATTTTGTACAGGTCTTTGCTATTAATGGTCTTTAACCATTTGCTGTTTCAAATCCTTCTTAGAAGCTGACTTTGAAAGACGTTAGTTTTGTGCTCTTCTTCTTTTGTCAGTGTCCACAGCTCACTGTTACATAAGAAGATACTGTTAATGAAGGCATTTGGAAGTCTGCTCTTGTGTGCCAATTTAAGTTATTCTTAAAGACGTGCTTAAGTTTAATGTAGGCACTGATAGCTAGGCCTATTCTGCTTATGCTGTCTTCGGTGGTGTCAGGTAGGCTGCCGAGGTATTTCCATTTTTACCAATAATCATTGGCACTTTTTTTCTCTTTTGATTTTGTGCTCCTCTGTTTTCCTTTTGTTTGCATCTAAATTCCTCTTCTTTACCGTCTTTCTTTTTCTTTGTTGTTTACTATATGTTCTGCGTTAGAACCCGGCGTCATGTCATCATCATATTGTTGGTCGATCGTTGAATTATATCCCTGGGTATGGTGTATTTTTATTCTTTAAGTGATTCAAGTATTCTCTCTTCTTTGGTTTCATGGGTGACAGCAGATGAAGGTTCCATCGTAGTATTATTTCTTTCTGCTTTTAATACTTGTACTGGATATAGTGTGAAAAATAGGGGGGATCATACACATAGTTTCCTTGCCGTACACCACTATTGACCTTAACCTTGTTGCTTCGTTTAGTTTTGCATCTTATGGGTCCAGGATTTTTGCAAAGTCCTTCATAAGGATATTCCTGCTGCACGTACATGGCAATAAATTGGATAATAGCACCCAATACGTCAGTAGATAAATAAATTTAGAATCCGTAAATATAACATCTAGCTATAAATATCTAGGTGTTCAGCTCTTCAGACCCTTCACTGACCATGCTAGAACACTTTGCTTCAAATTTGCAAAAAGGCATCTGCATGTAAATTTCTGCTGAAAAGAATATGACCTTTTATAACGGACATAGCCACCCTGAGAATCTATCAAGCACTCATTGTTCCGATAATTACATATTGTTCGTTGACCAACTTCTACCATCAACCATCTCGAAAAAATTCAGTAATGGTACTTGAATCTCGTATTCACAAGCTAACAAACGAAGAAGTATCATCCATCAACAACATTTTTTAAAAAATGTCCAATATTCAGATGCATTAACAGACTTTTTCCAAACTTCGAAGATTATTTTGAACTCGTAAATCACGACAAAGGGACCAGAAACAATAATAAACTTTTGGGAGTGCCTAAAGTGAAACTGGAAAGTACTAAAAAGTCTTTTAATTACAATGAGGTAGTAGCGTATAATGACGTACCATTAGATATTAGAACAGAATCTATGGTTCTTTCTGTAAAAAGTTGGACCTATTTCTGAATTCGTAAATGTAACTAAAAACTATTACACCCAACTGCCTAGTTTTTCAAATGTCACACCTTTTCAGATGTTCATAATTTTCCTAGACAATTTTGATTTGCTTAACTTTTAAGCACTGCTTTCAATACTTGTATTTATTTGTAAATTAATTGCCTTTCTTCATTACTTTTAATTGTATTATGCTTTTTTATTTATTTTTATACACAAGACTTATATGAAAAGCAGTTATGTAAACTGATATAATGCACCTGTTGAAATAATAATAATAATAATAATAATAATGGTGATGATGATGATGATTTATTAATTGATTAAAAAAGCAATTAATCAATTAACAAAACAATTCATTACAATACTAGTTGATAAATGTTCAAGACCAATGCTAGTTATGTCAGCATCATATTATCTGTAGTAATTTTATTCTATCTTTTTGCAAGTGAAATAATTCCAAACTACTTCTAATTTAAGGTACGTTGTTAAGCTTGTTCTTCTCAGAATAAATTCCTTTCACCAGTCCGAAACCGATGAGCACGAGGAACTATTTTTGAAAGCAGCAATTAATATCAAACAATAATATTTTTTAAAAAAAAGCAAGATTAAAGAGTATGCCGTTTGTTAAACAGCACAGGAAAAAGATTTGAACAATTGAAAAATAGCAACTTACATGTATTTTTTCAACTCGGCTAGATAAGTTGTATTTTTTGGCTTCTGAGTCCTTTCTTCAATTATACGACTTGAAAGTTTTAAAGTTTAAGGTCAACTCCTATCTCCTGGCTAAACTTTTTTTTCTGTCTTTTGTTTGCTATTCAGTACTTTTCGTGGCTTTCTGTTTTAAGTTTCTTAACCCTCAAAATAAATGCTCCAGCAAAACTGGTTTCTGCCCTAAGTAAGTGAATACACTTAAGTATACCCACAATGAAGTCTAAATGTACCGATCAACGACAGGATAAAATTTTTGTTTCAGTACATACTAGCATATATATTTTCAAATTATCTCGGATTGAGGAGCCATCATAATGTCCCCATATATATATATATAAGATATGATAAGTTGGAAAGAATAAAAAAAACTACACAGTCCATTTCGACAAGCCTGTTTCGTGATTTTATTCACTCTTCAGGAAATGTTTTTGATTGTGATTGTGATGTTTGTGAAACATTTCCTGAAGAGTGAATAAAATCACGAAACAGGCTTGTCGAAATGGACTGTGTAGTTTTTTTATTCTTTCCAACTTATCATATCTTATATTACGCTCTGCATTTATGTATTGAGCACTTTAATACGGATAACCGAATCGAAAGCTTTATATATATAT
>RDPX01000087.1:1251890-1279411 GCA_003991215.1 Morbakka virulenta | reverse complement strand
ATCACTCTTGGGATGGAAAGCTCCATGCATTATCATTGTTTTCCTTGTTTGTCTGTCTAAATCTTTAAGCTATTATTATTATTATTATCATGTTCAATGTTTCACTTCTCGACTTTAGTTCTTGATGTCGGTAAATTAACTTGAAAGCAGGCAGCAACAAGCCACCAGAGGTTTCAAGTTTACTTTTGCAGTCTCTTACGACGACAGTACCTTTCTTAGGATACGTACTGATCCTAACAATGCTGTTTTTTGTACAACTTCCATTTTGATGTTTTCATCGCAATCCTTCAAATGTGATTCAAGTTTCTTACTAACCTTTCCATTATTATTATTATTATTATTATTATTATTATTATTATTATTATTATTATTATAAAAGGAAAAGCTCAGGTTAAAGAGGCCCACGCTGACCCAAGTGAGAAACTAAATCCCTCGAACTACAGTCAATTACAGCGCTCCTGATAAACGTACATAGGCATACGGAACATGAGTTCAAAACGCGTTACAGCACTCATAAACAATCTTCGAATATCAAAAATTACCACGAAAGCACAGCTTTATCCAAAATGGCTTGGGATTTAAGAAAAAAGGAAAATCATTTTCAGGAAAAAGACTATTACAATGCATACACCAGCATAAAGAAAAGGTTCAAAGCTATGCAGTTGATGCTTAGCCAAAACGATTGCAATTTGTATGCAGACAAAAGTACTCTTTTGAACAAACACACCCGAGTATTAACCAAATTGAGGCATGCGAATAAATATCCAATAAAATTCTACCCATCATAAAAAGTGTTTACTGGGTGTACATTAAAGAATAAATATTACTTTAACGTGATACTTTTATTCAATTTTAAGGATTTTTTTTTAAGAAGTGTCTTTAACTTTTTTTTGTTAGTGATACCAAATATGAACAATGTATAAATACCTGTTTTACAGAGACCTGATCTGGTGTCTAGCACACCAGTTGAAATTTTTAATATACAAACGTACAACATGAGGCGCGTTACAATTTTCTCAAAATAAGCTCTTTGGTGGCTGTAGATATCTTTCTACTGAAGGTTTTGTTCGTCTTGCAACGATGATAAAAAATTACTCATGCATTTGCAGTCATCTTACTTAGTGATGTCATGCATTCTTGATTTTCAGCTTGCTTTTTTCAAGGTGTCAACCTACTGAGTTTATACTTGCTATGGAGAAAACGTTAAAAGAAAGATGTACTTTGTAAAAAATATTATGGTGAAAGTATGACAAGACATATAAATCTAATTCTTTGTTAAACTTTCAACTAAATCGGCTTCTGGGAATTGCCAAGGATGAACCCCCTTATAAAATTTCCTTCTGTTTCTTGATTGTTTCTTTCCAGTTTGGTAAGTCTTGAATTCCTCTGTTGTTAGCAGAATGCTGTCTTTCATCACAAGTTTCGCATCACCATCTACTGCTTGGTTTTAAAAGTTAACGGAAATGAAGCAGACTTTTTGCTTTACCTATTTCAAATTATTTCCAACACATGTACATATATAATTATGCATCTAAATTAAATAATTTTCATACTAAAGAAAAACTTTAATTTTGATACTTATTTTGATACGTTACGAAAACATTAGAATTTATAAACTTTATTTCAAACCAAGCCTGAAGTCCATGACGACGACAGTCATTTATTTTTGTATGAGACTTACTGTGGTAAAAATTGTGAGAAATTGCAAAGGCTTTCCTTTGCAAGTTATCACATGAAGAATAGGTCATTGCTTGCCACTGGAACTTCGATTTTTCATGAGAAGTTAAAACGCGGGTGCGTTGAAATATGCGTTGAAAATATGGAGAAAGATTTTAGTCCATCGTATGTATCATCATCAACACCAACATCATCATTATCATATCATCATCATCCAAACCACTCGATTTTTTATGGCATAGGTAAACCATTATCAAAGCTCGATGTTTATAGCTTGCGATCAGGTATTAGGTATTACTGCAAGTAAATCTGAACCTGATCTACAAGACCAGTGTCTGTTTTTAAGGTAGACTTTAACAAACATCTGAGGCAACTGATACATTTGGAAGATATTATAAACATTGGAAATTTGGAGATTTGGAAATGGTTGATTGTGCCAATTTCAGTCCAGCAAGACATTACGCAAATATAGAGAAACAACGTTTCCTACATTTATATTTATGTATTACCTGGTGACATAAATACTCCATATAATGATTAGTCAGAGTTTCAATAAATCGACTAATTCTTGTATGTGCTTTTTAAGTAAAAAGGCACAGATGAATAAAATTTATTTACATTAATTATTATTGTAATTTCTGAACTGATATAAAAATTTTATAATTTAATAGCTCTTTATGCATTGCATACTTTATGCAAAATATCTTCTTGATGCACAGATATTTTATGCATGGAGTGGAACTATATTAACATAGCTAGGTCATTATTTTTATTGTGAAACTGCATTTTTATTAAACAATATTTTTGAAACATTTGTTAATCTTCATTTGCCCAAACCATTTTCTTCTGTTAAGGAAATAACACCAGCTAATGATGATAATCATTGGACTCAGTTACATGCCATCTTCTCTGAGATAAACCTTGATATACAGCAGTTAAAGTTTAAAAGAAATGTCCTCAAGAGAAAATTAGGGAAGCTGGAAGATATAAGCAATTATGTTTGTCAAGGTGGAAGGGTGATTCTGAATATGATGGACTGTCTAATATCTTCTCAAGCCAATTCAGATATTATGGTCCTTTTATATTAAGTTCTTCCACCTTCAATACGGCAAAGGATCTTAACACAAAATTAGTGCAACCCCATTGCTCACATTATGTCCATTTAGAAGCTAATGTTAATATTTGTTTAGGCTTTCTTTTATTTGTTTTTTGAGTTTTTTTGACAATTCCTTATGTTTTGCAGTGGTTAGTTGTAATTGTTGATAAGTTAATAAAGGATTTCAAAAGGGAACTATCTTACAGCAGAGCCTTTTCACCATAAACACGACGCTTAGATTTTAAAGATATATATATTTATTTGCCATATTTCCTTCCAATATCGTTAAGTCTTGTATCCAAAAAATCTCACTGCAGTATTTAAACACATTCTAGAAAATAGAGTCTGCAAATTAGATTATAATCTTATAAGTTTAAGTAATTTAGTACAATGACCTCTTATGCAGATTCTTGTTTAACAGGACAGTGCTTTGTGGCAGACTTTGTTTTGTATATAATGGGAAATTATTGACTGATTAAATAATTTTGTGTTAAACAAGTCAAGAGGCACGCGACCAACAGTCTCTCGGTAGTTTTCCAATTTAGTTTGATTCATTCTTACTTAAGGGCTTACAGAAAAGCACATTTTGTTACTGACAACTTTTCGTTATTCATTAAAACCCAATAATTATTTTCAATGCGAATTACCTCAAACAAAAGAAAAGGAAATGAGTAGTGGGAAGAAACGTGGGCTAGAACAGCAACTTTATTAAAAGGAGGAAAAAAACAAAACATAAAATGAAATAAACTGAACACAGTTNATATAATGGGAAATTATTGACTGATTAAATAATTTTGTGTTAAACAAGTCAAGAGGCACGCGACCAACAGTCTCTCGGTAGTTTTCCAATTTAGTTTGATTCATTCTTACTTAAGGGCTTACAGAAAAGCACATTTTGTTACTGACAACTTTTCGTTATTCATTAAAACCCAATAATTATTTTCAATGCGAATTACCTCAAACAAAAGAAAAGGAAATGAGTAGTGGGAAGAAACGTGGGCTAGAACAGCAACTTTATTAAAAAGGAGGAAAAAAACAAAACATAAAATGAAATAAACTGAACACAGTTCTAGATTTTGTTTAGCATTTATGGGACAAAAGTCTTGATTTTTGTAGCATTTATGGGACAAAAGTCTTGATTTTTGTAGCATTTATGGGACATAAGTCTTGATTTTCTGTAACATTTCCATATTTTTCTTAAGTTCTCTGCATAGTTTAAAACGCTTCAACGAGTCTTTACTGAGGCAATGAAACATTTTTTCTTGATATTCACTTCCTGACGCCAACCAATTAGTTTTTCTGAGATACCAAAGTTTCGCCCACTTGAGGAAAAATATCGGAATTTTCGGTTAGTATGCACATGCGCAAACCATTTACATAGGGCTACTCTTAGCTACGGACCATGCAGCACAAATGCTTAGAATCAATGGTATGGAACATCACGTAGTCAGAGGAAGTCTAAAAAATAAGATTGAAAGCGAGAAAAGGAAAAACATTATCTTTGTCTTCTTCTTTGCCTTTTGAGGTCTCAATTAAAGC
Source organism: Morbakka virulenta (assembly GCA_003991215.1). Classification (NCBI taxonomy): domain Eukaryota; kingdom Metazoa; phylum Cnidaria; class Cubozoa; order Carybdeida; family Carukiidae; genus Morbakka; species Morbakka virulenta. The sequence goes on along the minus strand of RDPX01000087.1, from coordinate 1,275,099 downwards.
TGCGCGAAGCAATGTCTGCTTTGCGGGTTGGGCTACATTCAAGCATTAAGAAACTTTAAAACAGTGCTACTCGTGTATCAATATGCAAAAAAGCATATGCTTATAAGGCTGTTAATCAATGGTCATTAACCCCCGGTAAGGAGAAACTGAAATAATGATTGAATCAATAATAACGGACAAAAGTTGGTAAAAAAATGATCTGGTTTGATTTTTGAAAAATGTGGAAAATTTTGGGTAGCTCTACAAAACTTTAGGTCATTTTGATCTCTTTCATTAAGCAAAAAACTAAAATTTTCGTACCTGGAGATTGTTAATAACACTTTCTTGCCCTATTGAATATTTGGTTATTTGGTAATTTAATGGTATAAAATAAGAATCGATTCTGGCTCGAATTATAACCAAGTTTAACTTGTCTTCAGCAAGATGACAGAATTTGAATTGCTGTACCGTCCTTGAACCACACACGATTTTTATCCACAGCTAATCACTAAAACTTAGCGTTTGTGGAAGATGGCAGTATGTCATAGATAGAATACGAAAATTGGTCAAACTGGTTAGCAAGTCCAAAGGTCTTTCCCAGTAAGAACCCTTTTTTTCAAAGTCCCTTAATCCCTTGCAATACCCTCTCTGAATGCATGCGAGATATAAATGCTTGTTATTTAAAGCCTGATGTTCTACTCATGCTACAATGTAGTCCATTCTTTCATTTTTATTTATATTTTGGAAGGGTGTGAAAGTATTAAGTTTAACGTCAGTAAGTGCTTCTAAGATTGTATCTGGTAAAAACTTGTACTCAAGACAAGCAGTTTAATTAGCGGTCTCTTTAGACAATTTCATATCTTTCTGGAATGCAATTCCCAAAAGATGTACATTAAGTCCCATGCCCTTTTATTTCTTCGCTTCATTACTGCTCTGTTTTTCCTTACAGCTGGTGTAACATGATTTATCTTATCAACAACAGAATAATATGGCCTTTGAAGTCAATGTTATGAGGACCCAAGATTGTTGTACAGTGCCGATATGTTTTTAGCTAGGCTAGTCCATTTATACAATATCATCCACATTATACATATACATATACTCAATCTGCAGACAGTACCTAGTCCATTTACTTACAGAAATAATGCACCTCCACCCGCTTTGTCCAACTGCTACTGTTACATCAAAGGCACCAAACAAATACCTCCCCCAGAAGCTTTGTTTAGTAAATGGGTTTTAGTTCATCCTCTGCAAGGTATCTTTCTCAACTTCTTTGCTTTTTCGTTAATGTGATATCTGCATCGCACAAATCCTTTACTGACTCTTCGTTTAAGTGTTGAAATGGGTTCATCTTATACAAAAAAACAACAGAGCCGAAAAAGTAGCCTCCAGCAATAAATACCTCTTCTTGAGAAAAATGACCACGATGGCTCTATTGGATGCAGCAAATGCAGGATGGTGGTTACAAAATGACAGCACCCCAGCAATAGAAAGCTGCCAACAGGCAGGATTTTATCTTTGCATTCTATTCCAGCATTCCATTCCTTCTTGCTCTATATTTAATTGATTTATGCAGGAAAAAATTAATCTGGGAGGTATCGACCCAGACAGACAAAAAGCGCTTGCAGTCAAACAACCCAACTGGCGCCATGCGGGGTGTGAGGAGACATCAGTCACTAGGAGAAGAGGACAGGAAGGCAGAAGAGTGTTTGGGTATGAAAGACATTTTTAAAAGGCCATCTCTACAACGTCATTTGCAAGGACTGTAGCAGAATTTGCTTAGCTGTGGCTGGGCTATCGAGTCATTTCAGACACTTTTTTAAATAACACTGAATAAAATAAAAAAGTAACAGTTATTATCCCCAAACAGAAGGGCGCTTAAAAATAATGATTATAGTTATTATAATAGTAACGGTAAAGGTAATGGCAGTGATAATATTAATAGTAAAGGTGGTAGTCATAGGAATAGCAATATTAACAGTTTCATCAATAAGTTTTACTGAAATGTTTATTCGATATCAGTGATGGTTGCCTCGCTTGTTTGATGTCAATTTCTCCTATTGGATTAAAAGCTCTTTCTGAAGGTAATTGGTAGCATTCGTACCATGATTACTATTATTATATACTGATAATTATTTAATCCCTATTGAAAATTTTATTTTCCTTTTATCTGCATTCAATTTTTATCTTTCGTTTGTATTTTATACATATGATAACGTTCTTGCTATTTGTGTGTTAGTAAGTCTTAAATAAAAAGCTTATCTATCATCCTCTGTGAATTCTAGCAGCTTGTGTGTGTTTTTTTCACAATCATTAACTGGTATGTTTCTTCTTTTCAACTAGATTTAATTTTTTCTAGCGGCAAATCCTTCTTCAACGTCTTCAATCATAGTATTGTCTATAAAAAGTAGTTATGGCTTTTGACAAATGAATGAATTTGATTAAGTGATTGCACAGCAAGCATTGAATGGACCAAAAAAATTCACGACTGGGTTTCCTCTTTACTGTTCATCCATCTACTAGAGTGAATTTGTTAGCCTTTAGTTAAATACTCTATTGATTTGAGGATCAAGCCTTTTGCATTTCTTTTCAAATCAATCTCAATTTTATCCCAGGTGATAACATGCTTCATTAGCCTTGCAATACGAAGAAAATCCGATTTTGTCTTTAATTATTACACGAAAATCCTGCTTTTGATGTTTCTTGTTGTAGTTTCAGCTCTTTGGAAGCTTAGTATAGTTTTAAACATCTCAAATAATTTGCTGAACGGAAATCACTTCTTACTGAACAACAAAGTCTAATGAAATCTAATTGTAGGAATTCTAATACTTAACAGAAGCTTTAAATTTTTTATTTACGTTCGTAAAGCAATGACGCTATGGAAGGATCAGGCGTATATTTTTTAGCCTGGCAATCTTCAATGTTCTTTACCGTCTTCATGGATTAAAGAAGATTATTTGTGAAGTTTGTTGTAAGTCAGCCAAAATCAACAAGACCTTATCTCATCTTTCCCTTTCAGTTGCACACAAAACACTGTCCTTTTGGTTGAGTTTATTTCCTAGTTAGGAGAAAAGGACGCAGCCTATCTAACTAAATAATTCTCTCTGGGCCATTCATTAGGGTGAAATTATTAAAAGAAGCTTTTTATATCGATATTTTGGGGATATTAATATGGCTTAGACATCATTTATTTGACAAGAAAGTGGAAAATGAAAACTGAGTGATAAATGTTACAGGTCAATATTAATTATAGAAAGAAGTTTAACCAAACGACAGCTTTTAAATTCAATGAGCATTAAAAATTGATTGAAACAAAGGTTTCTAGAAAAAAGTATGCAGGTCACAGAAAAGTATATTAAATAAAATCTACTACCCCTCTATAATGTCATAATATAAAAAGCCAGTATTAAGAGAGAAAGATAAAAGATAGAAAGAGAAGAAGTAGTAGAAGGAAAAAAAGAAGACCAGAGAGAGACAGAGAGAAAGGGAGCAAGCGAGGGAGAGAGAGAGAGAGAGAGAGAGAGAGAGAGAGAGAGAGAGAAAGAGAGAGAGAGCGAGAGAGAGAGAGAGAGGGAGAGAGAGGGGGGAGGAGAGAGAGAGAGAGAGAAAGAAGGGGGAGAGAGAGAAAAAAAAGAGAGAGAGAAAGAGAGAGACAGAGACACAGAGAGAGAGACAGAGGGAGAGAGAGCTAGGCCTTGAAGAATAAAGATGCGATGTAGAATCTAATCGAAACAAAGATAAATAGCTGTCAAGCAAAAAATCCCTTTAAATAAGATTGTCGTTAAGGCTTGTCTCACGAAGTGAAAGTATTTGAGGAGAGCTGGAATTCAGGAAAAGTTTCACAAAAGAAAAATTGGAACAAAGACCTCTGACATTAGATTTTAGTCAAAGAATACGCTCATTTATTTAGAGGTTATTTTAATGGGCTACTTGTCTGCTTTGTTCCACTCAACAAGGCAGTCAACATTCCCTATATGAAGTTTTTGAAATACAAAAACTTATTGTAAGTGATAACATAAAATTTCTTTTATGAACTACTAACAGTTACTACTTTGAGTTAATTTACTAAAAATTTTGTTGCAATGGAGAATTCTAAAATTAGCTCGAAGTAAGGTGAAAACAAAATTGTACAGAACTGAAAAAGGGATTGTAAATTTATTACATGAAAACTAAAAATGATGGATCAGATGATTTGGCAATAATAAAGGAAAAGAAACCCGTTCAAAATTTATTAAATAGTAATATCTATTGACAGGGAAAGGATAGATGATCGCAAGGATTCGTTTTTACTATTTAAAAGCAAGATACGTAAGTCTTGTGATTAATCAGCCTTTCTTTCTTCATTAGTTTTGTCTACAGTAAGTGATCATAAAACTTATTTACCCTGATCGTGTGTGATACGTGTATAGATTTCTATGACCTTTTGTATATTGAATGTTTTTACCATTTTTATCTACTTTTTATCCTTTCCTTTGTACATACAGGACACACATTTATAGCATGTATTTTTAAATACTGAAGTGTACATATCCTGTCAAAATATTCAATAATAATAATAATAATAATAATAATAATGGGTTTTTCACCCATCCACCAATAGATGGTGTGTAACCACTCGATAATAATAATAGTAATAATAAAATTATATTGTTCATACAAGGCAGTTGACAGGACCAACAGATTTACCACTGGTTTTCACCATAGGAGAGTTAAGCATAAAGCAAGAATACCAAATCTGCTGCATTCTGTTGTGAAATATATACATGTAAGATGTAATTGAACATAATAACTGCTGCTTGGAAAAAATACTTCTTAGAAAGGCAAGAATTCGAGAGAAATTAACTCTAAATTTATCCTGATGACCGTTTTGTAAAAGATTTAACTTTCTGAACAAGATCAAAAGAATTTATATTTGTATTGTAATCCATCTTTAAACAGGTAAATATTACTGCAGTCATTTGGAAGATATGTGAAAATATTAGTGCTTCGTTGATTGGTATTGCCTGATGGATTTAAGAAAAGTAACCTGTCCAAATAACTGAAGCTCACGAAACTATTAGAACTAATTTGTTCTCTTGCACTTCTAATCTACTGTCACTGTTACACACCAGTAATCTATTCAGTTCCAACACTGTCAACGGCAATGATATTATTTTTCTTTTAATTGCCATGCAGCAATGAGTAAAGATATTCTATTTTGCAATCTCTTCTCACCACTAATATGGTGAACATTTTGTATTGTGCGTTTAATAAATTCTACTCACTTTGATCATTGGAATCTTGATTATCTGATGTTGTTTCAGAAGACACTCCATGTCTCACGTGGAAATGTCAACCAAATGAAAAACGTAAATAAATTATTGACAGTACATTATACTCAGTTTCGAAACCATAAATCGTTAATATTTCCCTACTGTGGTTGACACCTTAAAGGAAATAATCGAGTTTATGGTAATGAATACTCCTCCTTCCTTGAAACACACATGGATTGCTATAGTATTGATAATACCTGTATGTATACTATGTATACTATATTTAAAAGACGTAAAGAAGAAGATTATAAAAATATTACTAAGAAATTAGGCATGATTTTTAAATAAAATGATTTCAAATAGCATCTTTACAAAAAACTAAATTACATTTTAGTGATTAGTTCCTGTAAATTTCTGCAATTTTATTTAGCCTCGCTTTTCAGCATTTTCAGTGTCTTTCTATGTGCTAATAATCTTAGAACAGCTCTAAAGCAGTTTTTTAGCTTCCGATTCTCATTATGTTTTTACTTTTTCCTTTTTGTTTACTAATGTGTCAAAACAGGACCACATTGATTGCAGTTTTCATAGTATATGTAAAATACTGATGTGTTTATTTGTAAATTTTGCATTCATGTATTTTATTCTGTATTAACATTAATTTGATAACAATAATAATAATATAGGTATCTTGGAGAGAAAGATTGCCAGCTATGGCTGTACACTCGCTCTTAACCTCACATGGTTGGTTATCATGTGATTCTAAAGGAGGTAATTGTCTTCTTTTTTTTCTGGCTGTTACTTTCTGTTCTTCTGCCTTCTATGGACACTTTTAACGGTAATTTTTAACATCTTCATTTTTCAGCCAGCTTGGGCAAGTCTAGGACCCCTTATGCTGGTGTTTGCAAGATGTTCTTTTTTGTACAGCAGGACCATTTTCACTCAATCATAGCCTGTAGGCGAGATAGAGATACGACCATCGTGTATTGATATAACATGCTCGAGCTAGCTTAAGCGCAGGGCAAGTAAGCACATTCTGCATAACACAATGAATTTTCTAAGAGCGTTTTAGGTCAAAAGAGTGTAATGTGTTTGATTTATGCTCTTAGCGAACGAAATGTCCCTGTCTAGCTCCTGTGGAGAAATGCATTAAGAATGCAGATGTTTAGAAACAATTATCTGTGTATCTTTTATTAAAATGGTGCTATTATTTTACCAGACAAACAAAATGTCTTTATGAACTTTGCTAGTCTACATGTTAAGCTTGAGATCCAAAAATATGTTGGTGAGTATTGTAGAACCAAAGTAGAGAAAGTATAGTCACCAACAGAATCCCTCTGGGCTTTATTCATATCTTAAATCAGCACGTTAGGTAATTGCAAACCCGAATTATTCTGAAGATGTAAGTAATTGACGTGTTGTAGCAGTGCTGTATGACCAGTACGGTCAGCATTGTATTTTAAGTATTTTTACCAAGGCAGCTAATGTTGATGAAAATCTTTTTTTCTGATGTGGATGTGCTTTTTTTCTCAAGACTAACTTAAATAAGTAAAGAACAGTTCAGGGGAAAAGGTACTGAAAAATGTCAGAACCAGACAACAATCTTATTTCGCTCCGCTCGTAATTTGATCCAATTGTCCTTACACCATAGCAAAAGAACATTATCTTTATCAGTTAAGGGCAATACCAATTTTCTGTAGTAGAATGAAATGACCTGTTCTGGTAATCGTGTCGAGATAGTTGGTGAGAGTAATAAATCTCCCTTACAGTAGCTGCTTGTAGTGTAAACTTCATTCCACTTTAATTTCTGTCTGTTTAACGCTACTGGGGCAATTTCTCTGACTTTTCCTTCCCTTTCGTGCTATACGATTAGCCTAGCTTCACTCTAGTACAGTGGTCGCTAAAATTTCCATTCATGGAGCCAATTTACATTTAACTTATATTTTCTGGGGCCAGTTACAGGTCCATCTGCACCCGCGTGCCAATTTGATACTTATACAACTCGTCCAGTTCTCTGTTAACAAACCACTTCGTGATAATCTTTGCTTTTCTAACGTCCTTTCATGATAGTAAGTTGAAAAAACAAACTTCACATCAAATGTTCTGTTGTTTTCTTAAGAAGTACTATAAAAAAGCGTCATTTTCAATTTATTTGCTGATCTGTAGCGTTCCTGTTTCACATATTTACAGATGAATTTGTGGCAATATTACTTGTTTATTTTCTTTTTTTATTAATTAAAATAATTTTTTTCAAGGGAAAGCTGGGGGCCACATTAAAGCCTATGAAAGGCCAGATAGGTAAATAAATAAATAAATTAATGAATAAATTGGCAAATAGATAGATAGATAGATAGATAGATAGATAGATAGATAGATGNGATAGTAAGTTGAAAAAACAAACTTCACATCAAATGTTCTGTTGTTTTCTTAAGAAGTACTATAAAAAAGCGTCATTTTCAATTTATTTGCTGATCTGTAGCGTTCCTGTTTCACATATTTACAGATGAATTTGTGGCAATATTACTTGTTTATTTTCTTTTTTTATTAATTAAAATAATTTTTTTCAAGGGAAAGCTGGGGGCCACATTAAAGCCTATGAAAGGCCAGATAGGTAAATAAATAAATAAATTAATGAATAAATTGGCAAATAGATAGATAGATAGATAGATAGATAGATAGATAGATAGATAGATAGATAGATAGATAGATAGATGGATAGATAAATGGATAGATCGACGATAGATATGTCCATACCATTAGCAGTCCGTTTCTCTAGCAGTTTGTTTTACAGTTAATAAATGTATTCAGCACCCGTTAAATTAAATTTACATGGGTAAATCTAACTATAATCAGGTATTTGTAAAAACAACTTGATTTATTTTCAACTAATTGTTAGCATCGATTAATTATTACTTTTAAAAAAAATAATTTGAAGTTCCTTTGGAAATACGTATGGACTCTCATTGTGTTACACGTCAATTTTTTGAGCATTTGATTTGAGTTCAGATTTTCCTTCAGATTCCGGTCATTACATTTTTGGCAGATGCTCGACCCGATAGTGAAACCATGTGCTATTTAATATACATATTCATTTATTGCAGCAGGAGCACGGCTGTGAACAAAAAAGGGATATATTGTTGTTTTTTTATTATAGAACTTTGTTCATGTTGTGAAAATCTCGTAAGAATTATGCGATTATTTCTTACGCAAAGGTAAAATAAAGAATTACAGTAAATCTCCAACCAACGTTATCTATATTTTAGTGAACAAGTTAACTCTCTCCGCTATCCTTTGTAGATTTTAAGATATGCAGAACTTAAGTAAGAAGTGCATTTTTATATCGGCAATATTTCCTTTTTCAGTAAAGACGGTGGCTATTGTACTTAAAACAGGAGATTTAACAGCCATGTTCTATATTTTGCCTGTTTTAATATCTTCCATATCTCGTTAAAAAATTCCTCTAAAAATATGTCGTCAACCTGAGTTCAATTTAAAGAGTAGCAAAGGATTTTTTTCTCCAGTAGTAAGTCCTTGAGGAAATACTTATAGAAAAAAGTACTTTCCAAAATGCTAGTAAAATCATTCGACTTTACTGGAATTGTATTTTGGGAAATTGTTCTTAAATTAATTGACGGAGCAAAAACTATGTTTTTCCTTGCTGTCTAAGAAACATTAAACTTAACACCGTATGCATTTTTTCAAATATATATTCCAACATGTTGTTGAAAATATGAATTTAGGTTTCATTCGTTAACATAAGTATTTAAATTTCATATATTAACTAACTTTCGTATACTAGTTAATTAAAAAATATTAAAGACACACTAACCAAAAGTGTCTTCCAAGATACCCTATTTTCACTTGTTTAGAAACACAAGGTCATTTTACTTTGAAAAACTTTGATAAAATATTAAAATGTTATGTCAAATATATTTTTGAAATGACAAGAAGAAAAATTGAAAAATTGATGTGAAATATTTTCACATCAATTTTTACTAACCTATACTAACCTATACTCCATTGCCTTAGTCGGAAGTTTAATAGATACTTTCTAAATAAAGTAGCATTTATTCCTGTAAGGCAAAATTGTACTAGCTCTTTTATGACACTAGAAATGTACTGTTGATCAGCAAAAATAAAAGCGTTTTCGTGTAAAAAATGTTCCTTTACACGGCTTTAGTAAAGTTTCTCTCCTTCTCCCTCCCTATCTGTGGTTACCTCTCTCTCTCTCTCTCTCTCTCTCTTTTTTTCTCTCTCTCTCTTTCTCCCTCTCTACATATATATGCATGTAGAGAGAGTGAAAGCTAAATCTTTTTAGAACTAAATATAATATTTATAAATTGAGCTAATATAATATACACTTTTATAGATTATATTTAGCTTGTGAGTGTAAGAAAACGAAACTCAGTGTGGTTACATTAACACTCATATTCCTTGTGTATTTACTACGTCATTACTGAACGTTTATGTAGGAAAGAGCGAGTTGAATTTGTGAGGAAGGTCTGAGTTACAACTGACAGAGACATCGATAGCATTTGAAAAACTGTACAAATTTGTTGAGGTATTTTGACCATTCTAATCCTTTTTCGACCTCATCCAAGTGAGAATCTTATTCACACTTATTTGCATCTGACCACACCATAATCCCTTATTACACCGCATCACATTTGGAGAGCACATCCCGGCTTTAAAAAAGGTATTGACACAACACGGGTATGGTAAATACCGGCTATAAGTCACCTCTCATTTGGCGTAGAGTGTAGCACCACAAATCATTCTGCGTCGGAAGGAGAGATTTTCTCTCACTGAGCAGCTACTACCAACATTGAGCTAGGCAGCCTCTAGCCAAAAATGTTTTATCTAGCCATGCTCTGCATTCCTTACTGGATCAGAATTAGAAGAAATCCGACAGGCAGATTGCAACCACTACACCAGACAACAAAATAAAACAACAAAAGAGACCATCTTTAGAGCTGGGAAATTATAATATTACACAACGCTGTCAGAACATTTTGAAAAGTTCAAGACATTAGCGATTCTAGGAAAACACCTGTGATTAATTATAAACTCAAGAGATTGAATGTGGACATTGCCACACATCAGGAATTGCAGCAGGCAGACTTGAGCTGTTTGAAGGGTAGGTTATACTGGCAGGTAAAGAGCTCAAATGAGCCACAGGTACATGGAGTAAGTTTGGTAGTAAGTAACATCTTCCTAAATATGGTAGAGCCAGGTAGCAATGGCTCTGAGCAACTTCTCCCCATTCGCCTGGATGCCAGCACAGGGAAAGCTTGGAAAGCTTTATGCAAGCAAGATTAACGACGACGGCCAGCGACTACTTGATCTTTACCCTTACCACAGTTGGTACACTGGCAAAAACGTGTTTAAGACCAGACCTCAGCACAAGGTCTTTTGGAAAAAAAAGTTTGCCACCAGCTGGACTTCATCCTGGTAAGAGTCCCCGCCACCAAGGAGCAAGGGAAGCTTTGATTCGATACCAGAAAGATGTGTGAGCCAGATCTTGTAAAGCAGTTTACATGAAACTTAGTAAGAGAGCTAGCCGCTTCACAGCCAAGAGACCCTGCCACTGAAAAATGAAAGTAGCTGTGGGGCATCATGCACAGAAATGTCTTTATTACCTTTGGAAGGAAAATCTCTGGGTCTCATGACTGGTTTGCTGCCAAGTCTGCTTTGATAACCCCGTAATTAAAACCAAGCATTACGATTTTCCAAAGTGCAAGCATGCACCTTGGAATCAAAAAATTCAGATTCTAAGTTCTTCCAAGAACAATCCTCAGACGACAGACAGGCACTATGCTGACAAGTACTAGATAGAGCCGAATAAAGTCCTCCTGAGGCCTTTCATAAGAAGAAACTTCAAAGGAATGTACGACGACATAATGAAGGCACTCTAATAAGTGCAGATCAAGAAAAACCCTCTAAAATCCTCCACTGGTGAAATCATCGCATACAAAGTGTAGCTGATAAAAATTTGGTTGAAACATTACTTCACCTCTACGTCCGGAAGAACATTGCTATACCTGCATTCCTTAATTTCATCCAATGCCTGCCCATATGGAAGAGCTCATCACTTAGCTTCTGTCTGTACAGGAGCTAATTGAAGCCATTGCCAGCTTGCCTCTGGAAAAGCCCCAAGCAGTGTTTGGACTAGTGCAGTAGCCCTGTAGCATGTAGAAACTGCCCTGGTAATTTGAGTATTGAATTAAGAGGAATGCTGGCCTATCCATGGTAGCTTCCGTCTCTCTATCCCTCGGTTTTTCAGGAAGGTTCAATGAGAGCAAAAAATTAAGGCAAACTGACAGGGTCTCAAATTTGGGCATAAGATGCTCAACCCTAATTTGAAAAGACACCAATGTTTTCCTACGTTTATCCTTTATTGATATTTTCACAAAATAATTGCCGTGATTTTATGTGAACAATCCTTTATTGTAACCAACTATAAATTTATTTAATTATTCATTTATTTATTTACTTTTTTATTTACATATTTATTTAGTTAGCTATTTTTTTCAAGCTGTTATATCTTGCACCATTAGATTGTCGAATTCTAAATATTGATAAGAAATTTACTGCTGCCTCTTTGAAAACGTCTTGATTGTTTAGAATAGTTGTGCAATCCTTCAAATTAACAAAACAGCACTCCCATTGTAACAACAAATCAGAAATCTTGTTCTCTCCTGGTAGAAGGAACTTAAAATAAAATTAATTCACTGAAAACGAGGCTTTGGTATGACTATAAAATGCTGGTTTTTTAATTTAACACAATCCAATTCCTCTCGATCTGGCATGTGAGAGCCAACATTGTCGGGAGAGTCGTTGGATAGCTGTGCGGAAGGAAATATAGAAAATTGTGGGACTTTTCTCTTTTTTGGTGTGTATGTGTGTGTGTGTGTGTGTGTATGTGGTGGTTTAACCTCGCTGAATTTCTTGTCGCATTTACGAATGTCTTGGCCAGATGCCCTTCCCGACACCAACAGATTAACTTATTTTCTTTTGTAAACTTTTTGTAAAGTGTTTTTGTCATCTCGGCCAATCGACTCTCAAACCTTTTGGTTACAGTGCACCTGCACTAAACATTAAGGGACGGCTCTTCAATCATTGGACATTTTTGGTTCCTAAAATTTTTCAACTATCATTTTTATCCTTCCTAAAACACATCTTTTGCAGCAATGTCCTATTAAACAGTTGATGTATTCTTGCTTGTCGTTAAGATCCTTTTTTCCGTTTTAAGTTTGCATCCAGACACTTTAAAACAGGGGTGGGTAACCAACGGCCCGCGAGAAGAATTTTGATGGCCCGAAAGGCCATAAAATTACATAACTTTTGGTAGCAAATACAATGGTCTAGCGGTTGCAGATACCGAATGTATTGAATAAAACATATAACTTTGCCAAACTTGAGATTCAGGAAAAACTTTTTCACTTGGATGACGGTGAGCCACACTTCGGTAACTACACAGAAGTTCGATTTTTCACGGGTGCAGTTTTGATTTCGTATAAACCGGCAGACCGGTGTGGTTTCACTCCACTTCAGCAGCGAGGACGGCAATACTGACAGCGAGGTTAATTTACATAATCTGTCTTTTGTTTTTTTTCTCTTTGTTTCTCTCTCTATTTGTTTCTCGCTTCTCTTATTACGTTTGGGCCGCATGAAGAAAATTTCTGAAGGATCTTGCCCACTCTCTAGGAAGTTTGCCCACCCCTGCTTTAAAACGACAGTAGAAAAGTTACCGTAAAACCCATAACGGAACACAGAATCAATCGTTATTTCTTTGCTGAACTTGCCCAACCTCTTTCACAGTTACGATTATATATGTTGTATGATATTCCCTACAAGCGACTTGCAAATTTGCACACTCTGGTCTTTAAATGGTTAATGTTGATATGATCAAGATTGCAGCTCCAAGAATGGATTTTGTCAGGCGGCTGGAAAGTATATCCTGACGCTACGCCAGGTTTCGTCGTGTGCTCTTTCTTATTTTTCTTACCTCACAACTTTCAGAAATCCAATAAAATAACACGATTTGCGAAAGAAGGTTTCTGCTAGATTCAAAATCGACTATCTTGTACTCTTGTCTCTATTTGTCTTGTTATGCTGTAGTATTGCCAGTTTTTGTGACACCAGTTGCAAGCACCAGTATTTCGAGTTGTTAATTGCCTCTGCATGTCACATTTCGTCTTAAATTAGAATATTAGTTGTTAATTAATCCTGTTATTGTCTTAGAACCTAAAAATGCTAAATTTAATTTCCTACAAAGTTTTCCGTTAATCAGAGGTCACTTAATTTCCTTGTATATTTTTGCACAATAACATCTGCTAATCACATAGCATTGACAAATTCAACCTTTGTCCTCTGCATCTGATATTTAAGAAGCCTTTTCTCTCTGCCAACTTCTTTATTTGCAAGTCAAGGTCACGTCCCATATCTGCAAGTATTGGATTTGTTGTTCTGACAGGGATCTTTAACATATTATTTCGTCAGCGCACGAAAATTTCGAAAAATAAGAGTTAGTTGCTGCCAGTAATTTGAATGAAATTCTTTTCTCTATTTTTCTATTTACAGGCAAAGAATAAATGTCACTTTTCTGCAAAACAAAGTAAACATGTGCTTGACGTCTTTTAGAAGCATATAAAGTATTTTACTGAGCCAGGTGATTTTGCCTACTTTTTTCTAAAAGAGATCGAGTGTAACTCGTGATATTGGTTATGTATAAATTGCTGCTCAACATTTGCTTGCTTAGGGTTTTTTTCCTTAAAAGAGAAAAGGTAAGACAAAGAGTAATAGATAGAAAAAAAAGAAAGGAAGAAGGAAAGATAGAATTAAAAAATAAAGAGAAAAAAGGCAAAGGAAGGAGAAAAGAAGAAAAGGCAGGCGTGGATAAGTGTCTATCTTTGTGACTATGTTTAGGCTGACAGCCCAAGCTTTAAACTGGAAAATTCTCACGTGTTGCTCGATCGTAACTTTTCGGTAACAACTAATTTATTAAAAAGAACATGAAAACCAGATCAAGTTCATTCAACATTAACAAAATCAATATTCATCATTCTAATTGTACTCCAGTTTTAACCAAACAAATATTTGAACAATATGCCCATTGGATACAAATGACATGAAAGTACTTATTACTATATGAGTACTTTGTTTTATGTAAATTAAATCTAGGTGTTCTTGAATCACTGCCGGGATAAAACCAACTTAAACAGCTCGATATCTAGTTTCACAATTGCAATATGATTTGTTGTAATGCCTATTTTAATTCTCAAAGAATGTGGAAAATTCTTATATTCAAGTTTGAAATTGTTAATTTTCTCACTACGTCTGTTATGTTACTATGAATTTAGTTATATATCGTATATAACTTGACCATTATTGATTTAGATACTACTCCAAATGCCATTGCAGAAATTCTGACTCATTCTGACCCCTGATGTCAATATTTTCTACTTACTTACCTTTGGCAGAGGCTACGAGTTCCAAAATCTGTTTTTCACTGTGTAGAGTTCTCACATTGAATGTAGAGATGAATGTTGATTTTTTGTTTTAGGAAGTTCTGTTTAGTTCGAGTTGAATTGATTTTGTCAGTAGCATAATTCCTGTAGGCCGGAGCCTGATTTTGAACTTCGGCACGCGCTCCTAGTTTACCCACTCGACGAGCGATGCGGCTTGATCGTCTGAGTCTTTTTGATATATTAACTTACTGACAATCTCATCTCGTCCCAGCTCTATAAAGTCGTGGAAATAGACGACTGACATGTACCGAGTACGGAAAGACAAGATGGTTGGGTTTGTCATAAAATATACACGGGATATCTTTTGTTATGTTTGCAATTTGCTGTCTTTATCTAATTCCTGCACGCTGTATTCCATGAATCGTTGTTAGTATACATGTTTCATATTTTATACCGAAAGAAATAATCGCGAAAGTATCGCAGTTGAATAAAACAAACGTTGTGGCTTATGACTTGCTACTTTAACCGTAAAAACTTTCGTGGGCAGAAAGTTTCGCGGATGAAGCCATCCTCGAAATTTTTTTTATTTAGCAGACATAAACTTTCTCGGATGAGAGGTTTAAGTTTTTTTTCGCATGCACAAACTTTGGCGGAGAGCAAATTTTGAAATATTTCACGTGCATAAACTTTCGCGGATCAGCAATAAATTAATAAATTTAAAGGTTAGTTTTAATTGCTCCTCAAAAAGGAAAACAATATTTTTTTATTCCCATGAGAACAAAATTAACGAATCTTTCAAAAGTATTGAAATAAATACAACAAAATACTTGCAAAGCAAAAAAGCAACAAGCCAATTTCTGTAAATAAATATCAAGAATGTTAAACGTGTTTTGTCCTCAAAGCGTCCAAGACCTAAAGTTCGTAAAGTTATTGAACTGGATTAAATATGTATTTTTTGCTTTATTGTAGTAAAAACATTGTTAAAAACAAATTTCAAATTTATTGTTTTTTCCCATGACCATAAAAATTTTGCGGATATGACCTGAAATATTTCGCGGACATAAACTTTCGCGAATCAAGGACTCCAGAATTTTTCGCGGGACAAACTTTCACGGATTTGACCAAAGTCGGTGAAATCCGCTATAGTTTCTGTCCGCGAAATTCTACGTTTAAAGTATAAAGAAATTAAATTCGTTTTACTTAATACCATCTTAACATATGACACTTGTTAATTATCTTTTGAAGCTCTACTGACAAATACATTCTGTGTATCTTACCAGGATTTTCTATCACACATGAGCTACCCTTACGCCATCCTTCATTTTCCAAAATTTCGGATTGTAAACCCTAAACCCAATGCAAATTTAGCCAAGGAACCTCAGGGACCTTAAATAAGGCCCATGAAAAAGGCCCCTGTGAAAAAGAGCAACTCGTGAAATCCTCAATGCAGTTTCGTGAGATTACATGATCAACTTGTAACTTGGACACCTAACTAATAAATTCTTGAAAACCATTTACCAATTTGTGTGGTAAAATTAATTTTCTACTGGCGAGCCCCTTTTGTTTTTAAACCAGCATTTTGAGTCAATTTGAGTTTTAGCTATCTTCCCAGGTAACGTATGCTATACAATGAAATAGTAGCCGACATACATCTCTATTTCTTGGCCATCCTTCCTTTCAGGGCAAAACGTGTCTATGTGATCTCCAATGATTCTCAATAAGCCACAACTTTCTTTCTAAGCTACATACATCTCTTATTTGTCTTATTTACAAAACATATTTAAACTTGATTCTCATTTAAATGCCTTGGTTTCAATTAATGTCATCAAAAAATGCTATCGATGAAAATAAACATGATCCATGTAACAATATGTAGGTTCTAATTAAAACAAGACTCTTGTGGTCAAATGGCTTCCCTCGTTGCCTTTATTGAGAGAATTGTCAGTCTCAAGCGTGCCTGTTGTCTGCAACAGTTTTACAAAGTAAAAAAAAAATCTATATTACACCTAAGTTGAATATTATTTTTATTGTTTTAATACCTTTACATATTCTTCCTGAGTGTATTTACAACTTGGTTTATGTTTGCTGAGTATTAAGATGCCATTTGGGACTGATCAAGGCTTAAAGGTCTGACACACATTTAAGGATGATTTATTCAGCTGAGTTTTACATTTTGCCAGGAGGGTAAGTAAAGATTACTATCAAACGTACTTAAATTGACTACCAGTACCCAAGCCAATTGAGCTTTAACATTCAAATAGGTTGTTTCTGTGCTGTTAGTTCAAATGGTCCTGAGTTGGAATCCTTAATGCTCTTTAATTGGCAGTTCTCCTCTTTCTGACAAAGTTTTCAAACCGCTTGTTACTGCTGATTACATTCATACAAAAATATGTATATATGTGTTTACGTTGACAGCATACATAACGAAGATAATAAGCAATTAACATATCAATCAACATAATAGCATTTATTTTGTATATGGTAAATGGTAGTCAACTCTTCGAAAGGGCTCTCTTTATATTCTACTAAAACATATAAAGTCCCTAATCCTTATTTTTGTGTTTAGGTTTTAAAGCACTTATACCTGATCAAAGTGTTTACTTTGCAACTCGTCCCCTACGTTCAGCTAAGATTTTCGCTGGTCCATATTCCTCTTTGTGCTGCAGGTGCAAGCCGTCAGAAAAATGCTTTTCATTAATCACAACTATGGGAAACACTATCTATGATTTACGATTAAACTGCGGAAAGCTGGCTAAAGAGAGCAACCAGTTGCGGTTGTAGAAATTGGTAAACTTAGATCAATTTGGTTGCCAGGGACTCAATTTGATGCGTGTCACATTCCAGTAAAGAGCCTAACCTTGTGACCCCTTGTATTCAAGGAATAAAAGTGAGGCTAAATTTTGTTTGGCGTGTGGAAAAATATGTGCTTACTTTTAAAAATTATCTCTGTATCTCTGTTTTCGCTTTTCAAAATACACTGTGAAAAAGAAAAGTTCGGTACATTTATAGCAAGAGAAAATCTTTAATTTAACTTAGGTATCGAAAAGTTCTCTTTCATTTCCGGTTGCTACAATTGAATTAAATTTTTGAAAAACCATTTCTTTGAAATTTGCGAGCTGTTATAAGGATAATAAATATATTAACAATTTAATAATCAATTACATGTTATATTACTTAGAATAAGTATTGAGTATAGATTATGCAGACAAATAAAGGAGAGAAAAATAGGTGGAGAGAGGGGGGGAGAAAGAAGGAGAGATATAGAAAGACAAAGACAGAGACACTGAGAGAGAGAAAGAAAGAAAGAGAAAGACACAGAGACTGAGATAGAGGGAAAGAAAGAGAGGGGGAAAGAATGAGAAAGGCATAGAGACTGAGAGACAAAGAGAGAGAAAGAGAGTAGAATAAATTAGAAAAAAAGCTACAGAAGATTGGATAAATTTTAAATCTATTAATATTAAAGCTATCTCACTAGATATCTGACCATTTCTTTCTAGGATGTCTTTCCACGATGCGTGAAAACAGGAGATATGAAAAAAGAATAAGAATGTAGTGAGGTGAAACGAGAAAGGGGATTATTAATAGAGATTAGTTGCAATGAGATTTCGCTGCATAATACGTATCTGCATATTTTCTGTGCCCCAAATATTTAACCATACAGATTTTGTCTTTTTNGATTGGATAAATTTTAAATCTATTAATATTAAAGCTATCTCACTAGATATCTGACCATTTCTTTCTAGGATGTCTTTCCACGATGCGTGAAAACAGAAGATATGAAAAAAGAATAAGAATGTAGTGAGGTGAAACGAGAAAGGGGATTATTAATAGAGATTAGTTGCAATGAGATTTCGCTGCATAATACGTATCTGCATATTTTCTGTGCCCCAAATATTTAACCATACAGATTTTGTCTTTTTGTCTAATGAGATGGCAAAAAGTTATATTTTAGATTTAACAGTTATTTTGATAGATTCTGAAATAATGTTGAGGCTAAGATGAAGGTTTCAAATTGGTTTAAACACACAGAGAGAGGGGAGAGAGGGAGAAGAGATTGAAAGAGAGAAGTGGGGGAGAAATTGAGAGCGGGAAGAAAGCACAAATGTCTCTTATAAACCCTCGAAACATAGAAAATAAGCATCATTTGCTGTAGAAGGTCCTATTTTAGAAAAAAAGAGAAGTCATGAAAATAATATGAAAGAAGAAAATTTGGAATTACAATGTTCCTGCCTGAAGGAAAGTGGTTGGTCTGTGAATAGTTCAGCCTTTTGTGTATGATTCGGATGAGATGTCCAACAATCTAGATGAAGGAAAAGCGTGACGCTCTCAAACGAAAGGTATGATTGCAAAATGATCTGATGTAGAATAGGACAGGTGGTGGACCATACGGGCATGATACCCATAGACACTGGTATGAAGCCAATTTGGTACACACATATCTTTAAAACAGAGTTTGCAACAGGTGAAATTGGTTTGCACAAAACAAAAGTTATCTTTTTTCCTTTCCCTAGAGAGTTTGTGTGAGTTGTCTCATTAATTTCAGTGAATGACACCGTTTATTATTAAATATGGAAAAAGTGCAAAAGTAAAATCTAGAAATCAAAAAACTTTTAGTTTAAGTACTATCTTGGATATCCATCAACTATAAGTTTCCTTTATTTAATAGTGCCTTAATAACTTTCTTTGGCAAGAAGGTAGTGCACGGCAGCTGCTATAACATACTAGCGATCTTCCAGAGTTCAAGATAAAAAACTAATTTATTCCAGCATGGTTTAAACAGACAACAATGAACAATGAATGTGGATAGAACTAATATGATTGGCTGATGTACAGGCAGGGGTGTTTATATAAAGGTAGGGCAGTGACATTGTCTATGCAGTACTGAATGAGGATACCAAATTTCAAGGATATAAAATACAACAAAACAGATCAGCTAATTAAGGACTTATGCTGAACTTTAATATTACAAATATTACAGCTATGACGTAGCAGCACATATTTAATGCGTAATTACACACAATATTAAAACGTAATCAGTAATTAGTTTGATTTTCTCTATGCACACTATTAGCTATTTGCAATACCAAAGAGAAAAATCACTGGTTTTCTATTATTAAACCACAGGGGTATACATATATACATACACACATCTAAATTTAATAAAGCATGTACCAAATATAAATGCAAGGAAAAGCCTTTGGCTAATCAAAGCTACTAGAACGTTTCACTTTAAAAATCATTTTGGGATATTAAGCACTTATTGACCCCATCTACCCTCCCACCCATCACCTACACACAAATCTGTACCCTTTAGATTGCTATCGTGACTTAAAGCAGCCAATGCCTTTATGCGACTTCTAAAGTGAAGACAGAGCAGGAAATCAATACTCTGATTATAAGGAACTAGTTTTGAAACCTGCTTTGATCATTCGCGTCATAGAAAGAGGACAATATAGCCAGAGCACATTTGGAAATGCTGGAAAACCTGCCTGTTACCAGCCATAAAGAATACCTTTCATTTGTGTTGGATGCCAGAACTACCACTTCGTAGCTTATTGCCTTTGAAAAAATTCGAAAAACGTAATTTAGTGGGTAATACCTACCTTGTTTCGAACAAATTTCATATCACTATTTTAACGTTCATAAACACCCAATAACATAGTGGTATGGTGACTAATATGAATCCAGTAATTCAGAAAAATATAACGAAAACTTTGACATATTTTTGAGCCATTTGGTATAAAGAAAACATTCGGAGAAAAACGAATATTGTTGCTTCTCCTCTTCACACAGTGAAAAATAGACTCGGAAAATTTGCTTTTAACCACTCCTGTTTTGCTTCAAGCTCTTGCACAACCTTTCGCAATATTAGTCACACATGCAATGTATATATATATATATATATATATATATATATATATAGTATGAGTGCTAAGCTCATGGCCGTAGATGTAAATAGGCAATTTTACTAAGCAGGACAAACAAACGGGACATAAGATAAATGCAGGGACAAAACAACATCAAAGAAAATAAAACAATGTAAAAAAAGAGAATAGGTTTGTGCAGAAGTGTAAAAGAAACTATGAGAGATGACACAGTTTAGAAGACATGATGTGAAGAGGAAGGAGGAGAGCATTATTGCCGTCAGCACCATATAGTTAAGTGCAGGCCCTCAGCAAACAAAACAAAGGGTAAAAAGGATGTAGGTAGCCCAGATGGTAAATTGAAATCGTGGATCATCAGTCGATGACCATATCAGTTATTTCAGGGAATTAACTTCGAGATAACTTCAAGGATATGGCTCCCCAGCAACATTGGCCAAATGCCACTACCACGTTAGATCAGTAGGGCAAGGTAAATAGATACTAGATGGATTAGAAATAGAGAGAATAGAATGAGAGCAGAATTAGAACAGACGAATGGTGGAAAAGAGACATATTGATGAAATAAAAGTGAAAATATAGAAGACACAATCTCACCCATCCTTGCCATCAGATGAGTCTCGCATG
Source organism: Morbakka virulenta (assembly GCA_003991215.1). Classification (NCBI taxonomy): domain Eukaryota; kingdom Metazoa; phylum Cnidaria; class Cubozoa; order Carybdeida; family Carukiidae; genus Morbakka; species Morbakka virulenta. The sequence continues at coordinate 1,253,892 of RDPX01000087.1, read as the reverse complement.
GTTCGCTACGCCATACTATCAAACATATTTACTACTCCCTATATACTACTCCACTTAACCTATACTGTTATGCCATTCAGAGAGAAAATAATAATAAGATATGAGATGATAGTATATATATATATATATATATATATATATATATATATATATAGCTAAAAAGGAATGCAAGTTCACTAACTTTTGTTCCAGTTACATTTTTTGACTTAATCCCAATAAGTGCAATCACAATGCTCCAACTAGACTGTTCTTATTACAGCACTACAATTTGTTTTCTTATGACATTAGAGCCAACAAAATGTTTACTTCTTTACTAAAAGTAAAAAATTACTTTTGAAAAATATCTTATTCATGGAAGTATTTTGTGAGTGCTTCTTGTAAAACACTGAAGAAAACACCCCTGGGAGTCATAATTTTTGGTATAATTGGCTTCCTCGTGTTAAAAACTTCACAGAAGAAATACTCTTTCTAAACATGCCAATTTGTAAATAAAATTCTACAAAAAAGGAGAATGAGGACATGATTATTGACACGTAATTGTCAGATAATTTATATTACTATCTCGATGTAAGTCTATTTCAGAAATAAAATTTGTTTAATGCATTTTTTTTAAATTTTGAAATAAACACCTCTTTTTTTATAAAAACTACATTTACCTTTAAAGTTTATGAAATATTGTAAAAGGATTACTAGATAATGATTCCTATTGCTATTTAATTAAAGTGTTTAGAGTCATTGTGCAATTTCAAACCTATCTATCTTTTTAATGGAAGATTTTGATAGAGTGCAAATGCATTTTTCCTTTATTCAACCCTTTTATCCCATTGTACCCTACTTTTAAGCATCTTGTTTTGCTTTAACGACATGGTGACTACCTTTTCATGTTCTGCAGACCTTAAACTTCGTCGTTTTTGTCCTGATTCTAAAGTAGTAAATAATATCGTGGCTTATCTTAATACGAAATGAGCCTACCGCAAACTTGTTGTAAATTCAATTTATTCTTGTAAGTATTCGATTGATTATTTTGTTTTCCTTTACTTGTATTCTTTGGATTTGTAGAAACGTTGATATCAAAGAGCTAAATGGTGTAGAAAATATCAAAAGATGATAACAAATAACGTCAACCTGTTTATATTTTCAGCATTCTTAAGCAGATAGGCTACCCACAAATTCCGCAGTGAAAGAACCTTGATATTCAAAAGCCAACCAATGATACCTTGATATATTCTATTTAGCATTAGATCACACGTCTCCTGAAAGGATGCAAAAGCAAACAACACACACACATACATACATAAACACACACACATAAATAAATAAAGCTATTTCAATAAATATAGTTATTTCAATCTTTATACAAACATCTCTCCTTGTAGAACAGTAAAGACATTGCTATATTTTTCATCCTCTTTTATATTGAAATACCTTCTAACACGTAACCTCCAATAACTGCTCCTTTCTTCTCCACTCTCAAACAAGTATCCCAACAACCTCCACTTTTAACTATTTTTGACAAAACGCATAAAAACTAAATATAATATGTGATTAACAATAAGATTGACCAAATCGATACTTTTTTACATAAAATTATATATTAAAACAAACATATACACCAAATTAAACACTGGAAATTGTCTCTCACATTTAGATAGATTCAGACCTTTCGCCATCCACAATTCTTGATAATTTTTACTTCTACAATTCATAGGGATTATTTCAGTTTAATCCCATCCTTAGTTCATATAATTAGAAATGTCACACAATTTTTAAGCACTTGTGAGAACTGTGGCTACAGTTCTCTTGCTTGATGAGACGTTCACCGCCATGTTCTATTTTTGCTATATCCTTGTAAATGTTACATTTATTTGCCATATTCTAATCCACTACCCTGACCAACTTTGAAATAAAATCATACACACATCGATATCCGGCATGCTTTTCACTAGCTCACTCCCCCCTCCCCTCCCCTCTCCCTCCTCTCCCTCCCCCCCTCTCTCTCCCC
>RDPX01000087.1:1191536-1249837 GCA_003991215.1 Morbakka virulenta | reverse complement strand
CTCTCTCTCTCTCTCTCTCTCTCTCTCTCTCTCTCTCTCTGTCTCTATTATTGTATGTTATTGGTGCGAGGACCTCATTTAGGGGCACAGCACGTTTGCTTCTGATAAACAATGATGGTCTTTCATTTCCAAGTGAAAAGTCAGAACTTTGGGTTGTAAAGAAACAGGATCTTAAAAGAATCGAATTTTTTGAAATATGGTGTTATAGTAGGTTACTGAGAGTTAGCTGGACTGAGAGAAAGACAAATGAACTTTCCTTACTAATGTTAAATAATATTTCTAATAAGACGCTTAAAATAAACAAACGAAGGAAGCAACTTTGTAAGCAGGCGTTTGTCAGTTACAAAATGTCCTGTGGTCTGTTATATTGCAATTCGACAGGAGAGCACAGCACATGTTGAATTTTTGTATTTACCCCATTTTGTATTAAAGATAATGATGAGGATGTCTCTTCTCGTGAAAATTCCTGCAGGTAAGAAAGAATGCAGAGAATTCCTAAAATCTGCCCTACATAATTGAGGCCATTTTTTAAAGAGGTTAAGCGTTTAAAAAAGTGGTCGGTGATTCGACAAGAAAAAGAAAAGAAACAGCTGAGATCTGGAGTGAAAATAAAGACATCACGAGGAGAGTCACTTTCATGAGGTTAATCAATTCAGCTTTTATCACTGCATGTTTTCTGGTTTATATTCACTCCTCAACAAAATCGTTTTCCACTAAAAAACCTGTATCACCGTGAAAAAACACACATATCACTCTGCCTATACCCAAGTGGAATTTCCGCTTTCCAGCACACGTACAAGACCTTTCACGACCTGTGTGTGCCCTTTCGCGCTGGCTCACTGAAATTAAGAACTAACAGGATAAAAGAGGGAATTAATTTGTTACAATTTAAACAAGTGATATTAAAGGTCTGATTAATGCTACTTACGATGGTCAACAGAAAATTTTCAGAATTGTTTTTGTCAAATTAAGAAAAATAATTGAGCACTAAAGGCTTACCACATTGCCCACGAGCTTTCTAAATTCTCTGACAATCAGATGACCAAATCACACTGTCTGTTTGTGCCCTCTTCCTCCAAGAGAAATAGAATACACTTCCATGCTTTTGTCTTCAATAAGAATTTTTTTTAATCGGCTTTTAACATGACTTGTGTATACAAGGTAAAAAGTTGCAAATAATAAATTTAATTGGAAAGTAATTGCAAAAAATATATAATGTTTTGAATGTCAATGAAAAGGGTTTTAGTTAAAGTAGAATCTTAGTGAAAAGGGGAGAATTTAAAAAATTCGATGCGACTGACGGGGTACCTTATCATATGCTCTAAATTGGGGTGAGCACCACTTTTTTCTAGGCCTGCACCCACTGGGACTAAAGTCAAAGAGTATTTATTACTAGTTAAGATCTCTGGTTATTTTATCATCACCCATGTATTCATTTCTTTGTATTTGTAACCCTCCAGCCACCCTATCTACTTTTAAAAACCCATTATTTTTGAAAATAATTTAACTTTGTCTTCACTTGGTCTATAGATTTGTATAGGTTTTACACCTCACTGGTGTGTATAAAAATTATTTTCACTTTCAACACGTTATTCAAAAAAAAGTATGTCCTGAAGGCAGTTTTAAAATAATTTGCTAATGAAATAACTGCCCACAACATTAAGAAACATGGTTCTCTCGTAATGCCTGAGGATCTTGAAGGCATCTGCTTATGTAAAAAAGAAACTGATGGGAATTAAAAAGACAGTAAGGAACGAATAGGGTACATGAGAGAAAGGGTTTTGCAGATAACAATAAAAAAAAGAGACCACAAATTAAACAAAGGATGTAGATAAATAAAATGAGAGTTGTATCAGAAAGATTTTAAAAACCAAACCTCTCTTCCTTGACGAATTAAGGACAACTACCTCGCTTACTTTCTCTCTACTCTATTGTAAAATAATTCAATTAGAGGGTATAATTTACCGTAATATAATATGCAATAATTTGCCATACGATAAAGTCACCAGTTTCTTTTGCAGATGTATACAATTATATTTATTTGCATGTTAAAATATATCTTGGAGTTCTTGCAAGGTCAACATTCACTCACGTTTCCGTTTTGTATTTCGTGGAAGTCAACTGAAGATCACGTTGTCATTGACAACCTGAATAAATAAAAGTTTTGCCAGAGGTTTCAAAGTGCATTAATCACCATAAAACCCGTGTATTAAAACCAGTGTATGTGCCCATGGTACCACATGAGTTTAGACGCACCTCGATGATAATACACAAAAATGGAAAGCTTGGCCAAACCAAAGAAACGCTTTGCCACTTAACCACATATTTAATCAATCAATCAATCTATCTATTCATCAATCAATATACCAATACAGAGGACAGCAGGTGAGCAATTATGTCAGTTTCAAATTCTTTCAATGCCTAATACACAATGCTGAGCGTAATGTTATTTGGCAATTCCGGTGTAAAATAGTAGATCTTGAGGTCATCTACAGGTCACCAACTTCCCTGTAATCCCCGTTCATCAAAGTGGAATATTTCTCTCCTGACTTGTCTTTATTTCATCACGTTTCTTTCCATCAGCACGTATCAAACTTAGCCTCTCACTGTTTTGTTGAACATGAGCATGAATTTTTATTGAAGTATGTCATACGTAAATTTGAGGGTAAATTGCAAATAAAATATCATTAAATGGTTTACACGTTTAAACTAGAGTAGTGATTCATAAAAAGCAAAGCGAAGACATATTTTGGGTGAGAATCAAGTGCTAAGCAAAGTCCAGTTGTTGTTTTTTGAAAAACTGACATTTCATTCCACCTGGTGAGTATCTTTAATTTGAAAAAAGATCACGCGATCGGGAAAAAGCTATTTCTTGATAGGTAACGGGCTGCCTTTCCCCATCAATAAATTAACAAAAAACAAAATCCGCATAAAATACCCCTGCAGGTTTTTCACATCACACGTTTCAAAATTGCTTGATAGCATATCAAGTTTCTGATGTCAGGTTAAGAAGGGTAACGAATTAAACGATAAGCTGTTGTAAAATATCAACATCAAATCTCGGCTATCATCTGCTGTACGTGCCAATGGATTGAGTTGTAGTTGCCGAATTTGCGTACCTTTACTGACAACCTGCATTGAGAGTCCTGCGGCCAGCCGTTCATGTGAGATGTGAACTACGTGGTTCATCTAAATTCAATCCTAATATCTTTGTTAATAAGGTTTTAACCAAACAGTTATCAAGTCAAGTATACAATAAATTTGTTTATGTGTCTTGTACGGCCAATTTTTTCCACCTTTAAGCATGAATAAGTACTATTTAGAAAATTGTGCACCTTCGTGTTTCTACATTTAATTATTGTTCAATCATACAATTAGGACAGCGTTGGACTTTTTATGTCTTACTTTTTACTGGCAGAGGTAACAGGAGTCACTCAGCACTTAACTGGCCAAAGAAATATTTTTTAGTGCTCTCATGATAAATACGTAATTTTGCAATTAAAATCTGATGTAATCAGCTTGGCCTCTTTCTCTCAAAACAGTTTCACCAAACACACGCACCCTCCTTTTCAGCCCTGCCAGCTTCCCAAATGGTCACCATCAAAATAACAAGAGGTACAGAGCAGCGCTGTAAAGTACTCGAGCTTAAAATGAAGCTCTACAAGTTGCCTGGTTAAACTATCCTTTGAGTGTAGTTACCTGCCTATCAGAATAAGCCACAGGACCATCTTTTTGCCTGTAGTGACCCACCTCCCCTAGTTGTGCTAAAAAATAACATAGCCTTTGTTTAAGCCAGTAATAGCCAGATGTTGTAAAGAGCCTCCACAGTCCGTAGCTGTATGAAAAAGTCCATTTAGGGGAAATGGGAATAGATAGTTTTTTAGACGTTTAATTAGGAGGGCAAGGGGTTTGGTGACGACGTAACATGTTTGAAGCCGCCTCGGTCAATTTCTTTTTGAAAGGTTTCTCTCTTTACTTTGTCAAGTTTGTGATTAAAGAGAAATTTAAAAAATTATTTGCTTCTTTTGTTTTGTCTTGTTTTTTGTTTTTTTTCATGTCTTTGAGTGGCTTTAAGATATTGCATAGACGAAGAAATGGAGATAATGTCGGAGTGTACATTAAAAAGATTTTCCTTTCGGCAAAAGGTGGCATCTTTACTACATTCAAGGGATGTAATTAAGGATTTGGACTTTTTCTTTCCAGTAATGTACTCCTAAATAGGCACAGGCGATGCATGTTTGTGCTAGTCTTGATTGCACACACTGGGGTTTCTGCTACAGTGGAGCAAAGGCAAAGGGGAAGAGGGAAGCCTTGACAGACTCTTTCGGGAAGAAGAAAAAGGTTGGATTCGTGACCTATGTTTGTAATTGTTGCATGTGTTTTAGTGTAGAAGGTCTGAATCAGTTGTAGGAATATTGAACCGAAATTTTGACTTACAAACACCTTATCAATAGAGACCCACCCAAAGCAGTCAAAGGCTTTTTGTTTAAGACTGATAAAGGCTATCAATGTCTGTTTTTATTTAGCATACGTTCAACAGCCTCCGATAATTATCAGATTTTTATTTTTGAGTGGTAAAGGATTCTGTAAATTTGGCCTTGCCTAAATGATTAGAAGTAAGACTGGCTGAAGGTGACTGACTATTATTTTGGGTATGATTTTGTAGTTAACATGTAAGTAAGGATATGGGTCTTCAGTTGAGAAGTGCTTTTGTCTCATTCCTAGGGTGAGGAGTGGCAATTGAATGTCCTCTGACATACTTCTTGACGGAGAATTTGATTACCTGAACTAAGTCACAAGTTGAATGAGATACCGGCTGCTGAAATGTTTGGTTCTATTTGTTTCAATTTCTCAAGGCATTGATATTCGGTTATGGGTTGTTTCTGTTCCTCTTTTTTGTTTTAAGTTAATTTAATTGAAAGGTAGGCGCAGAAATCGTCTTGGGTGGTCGGGAAAGTTGACTCTGAGATAAACAAGTCAAAATGAAATTGTGTTGCCATCTAAACGGTGTTTAAGGACCAGATAAGGTAGTTTTTTATGCCTTGAACTTCTGTGAATCACTATATGGGTTTTTATGCATTTGAAGCTGTTTTGGCTCCTTTTTGTGAGCATGCATTTTGAAGTTATCTTCGGTGGTCTCAATTTAAGTTATGGTTTTGAAGTTTATATGCCCTTGCCTAAAGGTGTGTATTTCATTATGCAAGTGTCTTTTCTTCTAAGGACATAATTTTAGTAGTCTATCTTAGGAAGTTTAAGCCAAAGGTGAGATCGGTCTTCTTGAACACCAGTAGTTCCACCAGTGCTATAGTTTATTGTCTAGATTGTTAAGGTTCTTGCCTAGTAGGGAACGATTTATGGGAGATGTGTTTCAGATTGATTTAAAGAAGTGTGGAGGTGGGCGTCAATCCTGCCTGCTGTGTCTCTCCGCATTCCCATCATTCTCTTTCCATATCCTCTTCTGCTAGGTTTACTTTTAAATTTACAATGTATTACCCATCTATTAATGCTTTTACTCCATTTGTCTGGGAGTTGCTTCATGACGACCGCGCCTCCGCCTCTAATCCACAGGAAACCTGACGAACGAGGCACCTTCATCATTATTGATTCCAGTACCATTCACGCTGTTGTTTGATGAATTATTATTTGAAATTTTTACTTAAAATAAGGATGGTTTTATCAGGGTTTCTCTTCCCTCGCGTGTTTTATTTAACCTGACACCATGAATAGGGGAGTTGGCAATAAAAGCTTGACAGACCCATGCCCATGACAGGTAAAAATAAACTACGCATTAACTCCTGACCGGAGCTTAGGGACGCAGAGCCTGCCTAATAATGATCTTCGTTTCAAAAACTGCAGTAATCTGTATGCTTCCCATGATGTTTGTGATGTCTAGCAATTGGTGAAATCGAATTGTGGTTTTAGATAGTGTACCCAAACACTCAACAACAAAGGTGATTTTTTCAATTTCTAGAGCAAGGTCTTGATCGGCTGGAACAGCAATACCAATTAGTTTCCACTCATACTGATACTATTATCATTATCATTATTAATATTACAATTATCATTATCATTATCATTATCATCATTGTCATTTTTATTGCTGATATTATCAATTATACTATTATTTTTTATTGTTCTTGAAGCTATTGTCAGCACCATCAAAACTATTTTTGACTGTCACTTATATTGCCACTAAAATTTCATAGATGTAATGAAAAAGGCATGCTTTCAACTTGTGCACCTATTAATATGAAAGATCAATACATTGAAGATCTACTTTCTTTTTAGTTGTTTTACTTCCCTATTTGTCATCATTCTTTTATTTCACCAACCAATAATGAGCTTTTATTTGTTTTTATTTTTTTCATCCTGTTAAAGAAAGATAAAACTCTATAAACGTCTTCAATATTTTGGTGCTTGAAACATAAACTGGGTGTATCTAAGATCCTTAGTTGAGCCCTCAAAGTTACGCTTTATAAATAGGGATCAAACATCAAATGCCAATACAATATAAGACCTTCATGTAAAAGTTAACTCGTTAGTAAAGGGGACCTCTATAGGGTTCAAAAATAAATATACCAGTGCAATATACTGAGGCTCCAGAAAGAGACGGCAAGCATGCAAAAAGTAGATGAGCGGATTAGAGTTTACAATGAGATAAGATGACCTGGTATGGAGAGAAATTTTAAAGACTGAGTGGACATGAGTGTCATGGCATAAGAGTGCATAATAACATTTAAAATTCTTATTACAGTTTTTTTCATTGCTCTTTGATTGCTCCGCAGTTGAAAGTAAAAGGTCCTGAATCAAACTCTCTTAGAAATGAAAAATAGTGAACTTATGAAAGTCCTTTCTTAAGTTCATTAGCATCTACTTTGCAATAGGTAAGCAAAGATCAGCTTTAAAACAATACCTTTTAATTGGCACAGATTTGGACTACACACGTAGAAATAGATCCTAAGATAAACAATCATAATTTGCTTATTTTGTAAATGCTGTTTACATGATTACAAAAAATTCATCTATGTGGTTGCTGCACATTAGAAAACACATTAAATAATCAAACGTAATTTTGTAGATTATTTTGTTCTTGATGTAGGTATGTATTTGTCGCTATTAAGGCTTTACAAAAATACAGGTTTGTCCCCTGATGGGAGAGAGGAGGACTAACTTCAAATACTCCCTGCGAAACCCTTTCTTGTCTTGTTCTCGTCTTTCTCTGAGTTCCCATGTGGTTATTATTCTATATTTGCCACCTGAGGTAGACCTCCTGTAGTTCAGAATACATACAACCTGGGGTTCTAACTGCTAATTTTTTACCGATCGTTATGAATATAACTAAGTGACCTCCAAATTAATTTTCTATTAATCATCTATTGAAATATTTTGTATGATCCCCGGACGTTCCACAAAAAAGAATATTTTATTCAAAATTACCTATATAAACCTTTGGGACAAATGAATTTTAGTCATGAATAAGTATACCTACTTTATTTTCTGTCATAATAGAACAACTTTTACTCTGCACATGTGCTCAATAATTTCAATTTAGAAAGAGCTCCTTACAATTATTTTCCTGGTCATTATTTCTTAAAGAATGACATAATTTAATCAATACCTAATGATTGATGAGATTAATTGGGTCCTTTAATGAATACTTAGGTTTTTCATGACTCGATGTGAATTTAAATTTATACAACATAGTTCTTACTATTTTCATTACCTACATTACGTTTCTCTTTACACCAAGACTGAAAAAGACGAGCTTCGTTTTACAATTTTTTTTTCTGCCTGAAACTTGCATTTTCTTACCTTTCAATGTACCCACCAGCCTGCAACTATTCAGTCGACGTTGTTGGTAACTTGAAAATTTTGCTTTTCAATACTTTTTAGCTTAGCTCATACCTTTTCTTTAAACATTAATGCTACCTTTAAAGTGTTTTATCGCCCCTTGCTGCTTTGGTATTATTGCTTCTGATACCACAATTATTATTACTATTATAACTATTACCATTACTACTAATGTCACTTCTAATCTTACTAACTTTAATACAATATCTAGTGCTGCACATGTTAATGCTTTTACTGTCTTATCACTACTACTACTACTACTACTACTACTACTACTACTACTACTATTGCTGCTGCTACTGCTACAGCTCTTATTAATACAACTGAACCTGTTGCTCTTGTTACGTCTGGTACATTTACAATTGAGCCCCAAATATTTATTTAGAAGCCACAAACATAGAGACATCCGATTTTAACCGTCTGCATTTTTATCATATATTTTAACATGCTAGTTATCATACCTGCAAAATTACTAGTGGGTACTTCTTGATCGGGTCCCCGAAAATATTTTTTTTAAGCAAAGTAAAAAATACAAAGAGTAAACTAAACTTAAGATTGTTAAAGCATAAAAGCCATCAATATATTATTTAGCCTTTATTTTGAAAATATTGGCTTGTTATGTATAAACACGTTGAAGGGATAAATAAATAATATCTTAAATATATATGATTATTTTGGGCTCTCTGCTTCTTGAAGTCATTTGGTGTGCCTCCCTACTATACCTCTATTAATTACTGCCCTTGGTATCAATGCTAATTTTTTACGCTTTTGCAATGTTGTTTTTTACCCAGATTATTTAAGGCAGGGTCCGATCTCTGATTTACATTTGGCAAAGAAAAAAAGCATCTGGGCTTTAAAAATCTTTAGAATTATGAGAAACACTATGACTTCTTATTTTTTATCCAAAAATTGTATTTTGCACATTGGAGAGTAGTAGACATTTGCCTCACCCGCTACTATTTATATTTAATAGATTACATTTTGCAAGTTTTAAAATTATTGCAGTGTTTCCCCAAGAAATTCAAAAATAACAAATACTGCCACATTACTCTATAAGAAAAACACTTAACAAAAGTTAGATCCCAGTGTTATATAATAAAGACTTTATACTGCATTTTCACTGACATTTTAATAACTATATCTTCGCTAACATTTTCGAACCGAGGTTAAAGTATCCCATCCTACCTAATTCCTTTTTGGTACAGCTGCCTGTCCAGAATAGGAAAACCACAGTTACAATGCTCAAACTTATTAATTCAAGATTTAAAATCTCCAATCTAGTTTAATACAGATCTAGTTTTAACACATGACCAATATATCAGAAATTTCAAGTTTTAATGCCCAAAATGTCTAAAGTTAAGTTTTTCTTTCGTGCGTTCCAAAATATTAATTGCTTTTATTTTAGCACCGTATTAAATTTTATTCTGTTTTGTATAATATGTATAAATAAATATATATAATCATGTACGTAAATATCACAATTAAGATTGATGCTATTTAGTGGATTTTTGATGGCATCAGTCTTATTGAGGATTTTAATGAAAAAACATTTTTTCCGAATTTTTATTCATTTCTTTTCAGACATAAAGATGTTTCTAACATTTCACATCCTATTAACATTCTGCTGTAATTTAAATTGGTACATCGGCCATTTGCTGGTTTCTGTAAAATAAATTGTTGGATTTAGAATCTTAAGTTTTTGTTTTCTTACGATTACTAAATACCAAATGAATTTAAGACATGGCATGTAGAGTTATTGCTTTTATCTTTACAAGTTTTGGTTTTTATGCGAAGCATTTTTACATTTGTTTTCTATGGAACCTCTGTTACTCTTGTAGCTTCAGCTGCTTCTAGTTTGTCCAATTTTCCCAATCAAATGTCATTAAAAATAAAGCATACACTTACAAAGAGTGATATTGTTTAAAAAGGTTGACCTTTTTAAATTGACCTCGTGTTGATGACAGCACTTCTTTGTTTTGTCTCACCATCATGTCTGTTATCAGATGTGTTTGTAACTGGGACATCATTCATCATATGTAGATATGTTTACTTGTTTACTTGAACACCGCCTACTCCCACATCCTTAACTGTTTATTTTTTCAGCAGGAGTTGAGTTCTTATAATAAACTATTATGAAATTAGTTTTAGTTATATCTAATTGTAGTCCCTGAAAAATCTTAGACATTTCAAAATTACACCAGGTTTATTTATTTTATTAATTTTTTGACAAGTTTTATACAGGATTAGAGCATCAGATATTATATACATTATTTACCTTACATACAATCCAACTGCTCTTACTGTTGTGCCCTAAAAACAAATAACTACAATATTGAAAACAGTAAAGTATTAAAATGAAAAAGTATTAAAAATATGAATTCTATAAAATCCAGAACAAATAAACTAATGTATGCATTTACGTTTCGTTGCAGATAGGTTGGTGTCCTTGATTTTTCTAATTAAAGAAGGAAGTGGATAAAAAAAATTACCCCCATTAAAGACGAACCCATGTTTTTCAGTTTCAATTTTACTAAAGACATTTTAACAAAATGACTACTGTCCCCCAGTATTCTTCTCGAGATTAAAGATTTAGAAATAATCATTGAATTTGTTACAGCCACATTCTTGGTTCAGATATTTCTTTACCGTGACATCACATTCACATTTGAGTTGCCAGTTGATTTTAGGAATTTCATGTCGGATTAACTCCATTCTATAGGCACTGCAGCTTGGAAAGTTGATCATCAGTATAAATTGAGTGTGTGGGGTTAATTTACGTTAACATGTGTATTATTATGGTGGAAATGATTTTAAGACTAGCTGTAGATGTAATGTAATATTTCAATCGGTTCAGAAGGTGTAATCGAAAATTGGCACTCTTGTTGAAACTTTCAAATTTCTACCTTGTCAGACTACTGTCTACAAGAATACCTAAGTGTGACAAATATAATGTTTAACAAAGTTTCCCAATATGCTGTTGTACGTTATCTCTAGCTTCTTCCCTGATATTTTTAGTCTCTTTGAGATACAAATAACATGGCTTCAGTTTTTTCTTTCTTTGTGTTTACAATAGCTTTGTTTTCTCTGCAATAGTTCTCAGTGGTCTTAATTTTTTGATTTAGTGTTCTTTCCATTTTCATTACATCTTTGTTGCCAAATAAGATGACAGCTTGGTCAGCCTACAACAAGATAACTGAATGATGTATAATTTTACACAGGTCTTTGTAGAACAATGTGAATGAAAGGGGTCCCATGATCGAAACTTGTGGTACTCCAGTTGATACGCCTTCAGCTATAGGATCCGATTTTTATCAGGTCTTTATCTCTTTTAATATCCGACCTTTATCAAGTCCAATACTTAAGGTTTGTATTACATGCTGTGATGATAGATAACCATGCATTTCAAAAAAGGGGCTTTCGAGGAAAGCTGAACAATTTAAACACCCAGAGAAAGATTTCCTATTGTGATCATTTTTTTCAAATAGAGATAAATAAAGATAAATTTGCATACCTTTTCGTCGCAATGTTTCTTGCCACAAGGCAACTTCACTCCAAATCGATGAAGTCGGTAAGTGGAAAATTACAGAGATGGTGCTAATATAATCAATTCCAGCAAAACTGGTGAATTGATCTTGTTGTCAATGTTCTAAAACATTTGCCAGAGAGAAAATAGGCGGCCAAAATATTGATTGCCTTGTCCAAAATCTCTTACATTTAACTGACGTTTTTCCCATTGATAATGTAAGTAAACGGTAAATATTAGCATGCATTCTACTTTTAATATAATATTTGTTACCAATATTCACATTTTACCCTAGGGGAAATTTTCGCTTTCATTTGGAGTAATATTTAATTTATATGCCATATGTTGTTATTATGTTGTTATTTTGCATTGATTTTTTTATAAAGGTAGTGGGGTATAGTATAGTATAGTAGCCTATATTAGATTCACCTCTTAAGCAACATCCACTTTACAATTAGTTCCATTCAACATTAGCGAGATTGGGCACGTGAAACCTGAAATTTAAGTAGGTCACTCCAACAAAAGGCAAATATTGAATAACAAACTAATGGGTTAGGTCGGAGAGATAAATGAAAGGAATTCTCATAGTTTTTATTCAAGCTTATATTTTTTAATTATGATGTAACAGTTTAATGGCAATTAAAAACAGTAGCAAAGAATAAATTGAAAAGCTCAAAAAATCAGTGGAAAGCCAATGATTCAGTTTCTCCATCGAAAGAAACAGTGCTGCTAGCCAGGACAGAGCAGGTTTCTAGTTTACTTTAATTTCAACATGTTTTTTGTATCATGGAATTGAAAAAACACGTATCAATGTGAAATCGTAGACTGGTATTTTAATTGGAGGCACACGAAGAGACCAACAGTTGTGGAAAGCTTTTGTTCAATTAAAGTTTGATCTGCACTTTCATATGTCAAATTAAGTTTTTAACACATCGCTGTGGTTGATCCAGTTGACCAAAACCTAGTAGTTTAGCTAACTCAAAAAGATAATGTTAATGTTGCACAGCTTGGCTGCAATTAGAAATGATTGACTGTCATTAGAGCCACAGCATAACTGTGTTAACCCCCGTCGATATTTCTCTGAGAAGGTTTTCCCCAGATGTGGTGATTTTTTTGCATTGTTCAAAGTTTGCAAATGATTGAAACTGGGATTTTCCCTAATACCCTCCACATGGTTTCCCTCAAAAGCAAACATACCGACACCAAGATATAAAATGTTTATATATGATGTGGAAGAAAAAGTACTATTAAGTCTTCTATTGCCAAAATTTATATATTAGCTGAAAGAAACCATAACGTCAAATGAAATTAGACTAAATTTTCAGGTCTTTTACCAACTTGCAGAGCATTTTAAAAAAGCAAAAGGCAAAACATGTGCATTGTCAGTCCTTAATTTAAAATAATACAAATTTATCTTAATTTTTAAAGCTGTTTTAAATCCGTTTAAATATATTTCTAAAAAATACGTGAAAGGGAAGTCCTTAACGTCAGATACAAATATAGCTTATATTTTTATGCTTTTTTAAACCCTTTGCAGGGCACATAAATAAGCTAAAAATACCAAAATTCATTGCCAGTCCTTAATGCCAAAAAGTGAAAAAGCTAATTTTTTAAATGTTGTTTTATCCCTTTATGCAATTTCAAAAAATATAAACCAAGGACAAACAAAATCAATCTCCGGTCCTTAATCTCAAATAGAAGTCTAAATTAAATTCCTTTTCTCATTTATTACTTACCAGAACATAAAAATGAGGCAAAAAAATGAATATGATGTGCCAATCATGAAAGTAAACTAGAAATACACCTTTATATTTTAAAAGGTATTATATTTTGTACACCATGAAACAAATAAGCTAAATGCAAACAAAATCCTTGGGCACTCCTTAATGTCAAAAAACAGTAAACCTAACTTTTAACACTCTCTTACACCTTTGTAGATCATAAAAATATGCTATAGGCATACAATATACTTATCCGCTACTTAATGTTAATGACAATAAACAAAATTTTAAACAATGACATCCCTTTGTAGATCATAAACATATGTTATATGCATACAATATACTTATCCACTACTTAATGTCAAAAAACAATAAAAATAATTTTAAATAATGTCATCCCTTTGTAGATAATAATCAAATAACAATAACAATAATAGTCAAATAACAATAAATATAATTTTAAATAATGACATCCCTTTGTAGATCATAAAAATATGCTATAGGCATAGAATATAGTTATCCACTACATAATGTCAAATAACAATAAACAAAATTTTAAACAATGACATCCCCTTATATACCATAAACATATACTATAGGCATAAAACATACTTATCCAATACTTAATATCAAATAACAATAAGTATAATTTTAAACAATGACATCCCTTTGTAGACCATAAACATATGCTATAGGCATACAATATACTTATCCACTACTTAATGTCAAATAACAATAAACAAAATTTTAAATAATGTCATCCATTTGTAGATAATAATCAAATAAGAATAACAATAACAATAACAGTCAAATAACAATAAATATAATTTTAAATAATGACATCCCTTTGTAGATCATAAACATATGTTATAGGCATACAATATACTTATCCACTACTTAATGTAAAATAACAATAAACAAAATTTTAAACAATGACATCCCTTTGTAGATCATAAACATATGTTATATGCATACAATATACTTATCCACTACTTAATGTCAAAAAACAATAAAAATAATTTTAAATAATGTCATCCCTTTGTAGATAATAATCAAATAACAATAACAATAATAGTCAAATAACAATAAATATAATTTTAAATAATGACATCCCTTTGTAGATCATAAAAATATGCTATAGGCATAGAATATAGTTATCCACTACATAATGTCAAATAACAATAAACAACATTTTAAACAATGGCATCCCCTTATATACCATAAACATATACTATAGGCATAAAACATACTTATCCAATACTTAATGTCAAATAACAATAAATATAATTTTAAACAATGACATCCCTTTGTAGATCATAAACATATGTTATATGCATACAATATACTTATCCACTACTTAATATCAAATAACAATAAACAAAGTTTTAAACAATGACATCCCTTTGTAGATCATAAACATATGTTATATGCATACAATATACTTATCCACTACTTAATGTCAAAAAACAATAAATATAATTTTAAATAATGTCATCCCTTTGTAGATAATAATCAAATAAGAATAACAATAACAATAAATATAATTTTAAATAATGACATCTCTTTGCAGATCATAAAAATATAAGGTAAATGCAAACAATATGCATTGGCAGTCCTTAATGTCAAATGGCAATATAGCTAATTTTATATGCTGTTTTATCCCTTTGTGGACCATAAGAAATAAGCTAAAGGTAAACATGACAGTTTCATAGTAGTAGCTGCAGCAAAGAATGCCAGATCAAATAGATCACCACAACTTTGTTAACATAGAAATAAAGAGAGCAAGTAAATTCATTATTGATTGTTTGCCAGTGTATGAACGAAGGTATTCCCATCAGAAGTAACATTTTATAGTAAAATATAGGTTTTGGACAAGTGTCGATAAACTGCAACTACTACTGTGGAACTGTGAAAGGAAGGCTGGGGGGAAAAGTTAAGCGAAGAGATAAAATATGAGAAGGCAAAGAGTTCCACAACAAACTCGTTCGAGAAAAAAAATTTCATAAAAATATATATTACAACGAGGATGAACGGCAAATGAAGATAATGATGATAATAATGATAATAATGATAATAATGATAATGATGATAATAATGGTAATAATGATAATAATGATAATAATGATAATAATGATAATAATGATAATAATGATAATAATGATAATAATGATAATAATGATAATAATGATAATAATGATAATAATGATAATAATGATAATAATGATAATAATGATAATAATGATAATAATGATAATAATGATAATAATGATAATAATGATAATAATGATAATAATGATAATAATGATAATAATGATAATAATGATAATAATGATAATAATGATAATAATGATAATAATGATAATAATGATAATAATGATAATAATGATAATAATGATAATAATGATAATAATGATAATAATGATAATAATGATAATAATGATAATAATGATAATAATGATAATAATGATAATAATGATAATAATGATAATAATGATAATAATGATAATAATGATAATAATGATAATAATGATAATAATGATAATAATGATAATAATGATAATAATGATAATAATGATAATAATGATAATAATGATAATAATGATAATAATGATAATAATGATAATAATGATAATAATGATAATAATGATAATAATGATAATAATGATAATAATGATAATAATGATAATAATGATAATAATGATAATAATGATAATAATGATAATAATGATAATAATGATAATAATGATAATAATGATAATAATGATAATAATGATAATAATGATAATAATGATAATAATGATAATAATGATAATAATGATAATAATGATAATAATGATAATAATGATAATAATGATAATAATGATAATAATGATAATAATGATAATAATGATAATAATGATAATAATGATAATAATGATAATAATGATAATAATGATAATAATGATAATAATGATAATAATGATAATAATGATAATAATGATAATAATGATAATAATGATTAAAATGATGATACTGATAATAATAATAATAATAATAATAATGATGGTAATTATAAATAAGAATAATAATAGTGACGACAATAATTTTTGATTTTGTAAACAAAAATTTACTGATTTTCAGTAAACTGCCAGGAATGTAGATTTGTCTAATAAACGGGAGAAATTAAAAAATAAACGGGGATATGATGGATTTCGTAGCTTTGCGTACAGTTTGTACTAATTGTTACTTTTTGCAATAATGAAAAGAGATACAGAGAAAACAAAATTTGGGAATAGAAGGCAACGTAGCACTTTTTCAACTGAAGACATATCTGGTCTTGATTTTTTTAACTTGACTTTCGTCGAATAAAAATTTCCTTCAGTTCATAATATCAGTTTTCTCAAGTGGATGCTCCTTTCTAACACAATTTTCTTCTGTGGTTTGAGTCGATTAATTGCCTTGCTGTCAAATTTGCCAATCAGGTGAGATTACGTGATTGGTTATGAGAGATGTATGATTCTTAAATTTGGATAGTGAGAGACATTTTATTCTCAAATTCCCTTTTTTTTCCCTCACGAGTTATTAGGCAGAGGTTTGTAGGTGATGCAAGACAGATATTTGCTTAAACAGTTCTTCACCTAGAAAAAAAATGAGTGGTCGTTGAAAAGTTTTTGTAAAAAATTAACAACCACCCTTTTCTTAGGCATTTAAAAGCCACCTGAGCAAAACCTTTATAGGCCTATTGAATTATGTGAATTGTTTCCATGTGAAAATTGTGCAGAGTCAAACTTTACATCATTTTCAAAGCTGTTTGCTGATGGAGCTTACTGCTGTTCATTTAGTATGTCCGCAGAAAACAAATGGAGCAAAGCGTTTAAGCTCTCTCCCTTTTGTTTAAGTGACCTCTTTTTATTCTGCTCTCCTTACATTGGGTAAGAGCTTATCGAATTCGAAGGAAATTTCGCTTATTTGCTAAATTCATACCTCCTCCCGCCCTTACAAAACGCCTAAAATGGGACAAATACTCCTTGACTACATACAAATTGTTCAAAAGACAAACGTTCAAACTGACAATGTGAAGTTTGAAGCTGGGCGAAGATCTTTAAGTGTCACTAGGTGTCCAGTCTAGATAAGTACTAGCTATTAACCCTTATGTGCCAACACGAAATCAAAAACCAAGGCATATTTTATCAAATGTCACAGGTTTTTTTTGTTTTCATTGAAGAATTGTGCTTTTCAAACAACCATCAATGTTCTCCTGGCCAGGTCTATGTGTATTTAATGAACTACAGCGTTAGCAAAAAACCTTTTTTTTCACAATGTTAAATTGAATATTACTTTACGTTGACCGCAAACTGTTATCAGACGTTGACAAAATAAAACTGAATTACCAAACAATGCCTTGAACAAGACATAAGGCCTCCTTCGATTTGTTTGTTTTAGCTATCCTTTGAGTTAGACCAGTGTTCAGCTGATTGGATTGGTGGTGCTCAGCGGGTTTTGTAGGCAAACCAGACTTCAGGTCAAGAATGTTGAACTAACACTTCGATCAGAAAAGAAGATCTGAGCATTTATCAATACTGAATCAACAGTTAATAATCCGTTTTTCTTCGTTCGCGTTTTGTTTTGTTGTTTTTGTGTTTTTTTGTAAGAAGCAGATGTGATCTTTTGCATCATATCAAAAGGAGAGTGTGGTCATGTGTATTTTCAGAAAAGGAAATTTAATTTTATTTATATCGTTTTTCTAGTGTAGTTGGACAAAAATGTTGCGGTGAAAGGGATCGCCAACTTTAAATGAATGCACAATGAAGCAATCAAAGAGGCCATAAAATATTAACTAAGTAACTCTTCAACATATTAGAATTTACATGAAGTCACAAAAATTGCTGTCTAATTCCGCATCGTTGACTTGTTGAAATGAAAGTTGTTGTTTTTCTGGTTTAAAATTGAGATGACAAAATTATACGAAGCTTCTTGTTTGTTTTTATAGTTTTTATGACAAAATAGATGTTTTGGATTGCTTCAAGCTTTCCCACACATGTAATAATATCGACAGGAAATGAAGATATCCCTCTAACACTCTGAAAGAACTGACTTCAATACATTGTAAGCAGACTTGGAGCATCATCGAAACGTCTTTGACAATATCTTTGTAAAGTCATGTACAATAGACCTACTGATTTCTTTCAAACCTTGTGACAACGTTATTCTCTACATAACAAGAAGAAAAACACATTGAAAATTCGCTTGAAGTCAGCTTATTTCTATTTCATCAGATAATTTCTAATTTATTTTTAATTCGACAATGCCTCAGCGTATTCTTTCTATTTTCACTTACAAACTTAGATGGAATAACTCGCTTATTAAAGCTTTTCAGATCAGATCCGCTGAAAGATCGACTTACAACTAGCATTTGTCATTAATGATCACCCAAAGTTGCTTTCTTGTTATACGACCAGACACAAAACTACTATTGAACAGATTAGAGATGAGGCAGTTGGATGTTAACCATTCTGAAAACTAGCAATTATGAGGATTCAGATAAAAAGAAAAATCTGAGAAATTTTTATCAGAAGCCACATTCCACAAACCTTTGTTAACATAAAGCGGTTCGTTTGAATGATTGCATTACGAAGTCATGAGCAGGCACTTTGGGTTAAGTAAATTACTAATTATCAAATCAAATATAGGTTTAAAAGAAAAGACCTGATATTTTTGAAAACCAATCTATAATTATGTCATATGACAAGTGATATTTTAAAATGTTGTAAACGCAGAGTGAAGCAGTTTCTGTCTGATTGCTTATTAAGCTTCGTAACTTTTAAAACTTTTGATTGCATGGGAGGTGACTTTTTTTCTTCTTGTGTTGAAGGTTGTAATTTTCTGAAAACTTGCCGAGCACATTTGAGATGTATTGTCATGAAAATCAATTACTTTTTTACATACAAAGCAAAACTATAGATGCTAAAATTAAAACTCTCAAATAACATACCTGCTATCAAGTACTAGTACAAATCCACAACTGTTGACTCTGTTGTTGAAGACGGTCAACTTCCTTTTATCAATTAAAATTATTCAGCTGATTTTAGAAGGTTTTATCTTGAGAAAATTAGGATATTTGATTTTTATTGACGAACAGTAAAGTTTGCCACTCTGGTTTTATTAACTTTTTCAAATTCAAATCAGTCGGTTATTTTGTTGAAGCTTTGAGCAACCCCAGATTTACCTTTCTGTCTTAACCTACTAGGGCGATGTGGCCAAACACGACAGCGACAAAGATTTGAATTTGTTCTCCTTCTGTTGGATTCTTGCAAAGAGTCGACAGGGAAGGATCGATTGTAGAAATGTAAACATTCCCAAAAAGCCTCTGTGTACATTATTTGAACGGATTCGTAGTGTACATTAACGATGTAAACTAGAAAACGTTGACCATTTTCAAATCACATTTTTTTAATTTAGGGAGATGTTACTTCGACAGACATTTCTAACAGGAAAACGCTAAACTGTTTCAAAAAAAATTACAAACCCATAATTGCCTGCGAGTAAATTTAAGATTTCTAATGAAACTTTATTTGTTGCAACAATGAAGTATTTTGATAGAAACTTTTTGATAGGGTCAACTAATAGAGCATAATCCTATCAATATATATATATATATATATATATATATAATAAAATTTGCATTAGAAATTTGCTCTCATATAGAGTCTGCTATATTTTTGAGTACAACATGAGTTTCGAAGAGCAAGGAATAAAAATAATTTCAAAAAAAATAACTAATTGAGGTGCAAGAGTACTTGCTGCAAATGTAAGATGATTATTCAGACTTTTATTCTAATTAGGCTAAAAGTAAACAGTATTAATGCGACGGTATGATTTTCTCATTAAGAGTTTCAAGCGTTATAGGGATCTTTGGGTGAATAATTCATTTTTTTTGTTGATAGCTTAATAGTATCCATAATCTGAATTCCCTTCAGCGAGGTTCTTTAAAGGTGTTGAAGACACATACCCACACAGATAGATAGATAGATAGATAGATAGATAGATAGAGAGATAGATAGATGGATAGATAGATAGATAGATAGATAGATAGATAGATAGATAGATATGTGTATGCGTATATGTCTTTAACATGTTTATAATTATTAAAGCAACTAATATGTATACTATTAACCAGTCAGCCATATATATATATATATATATATATATGATTGCTTACGTATGGAGAAAATATAACTGAAATTAGAGGTATCATATATTTGAAAAAGGAAAATTTCGCAGTGGTAACTGTGTATTTACACCCGGCATCTGATTGCTTCCTACTGTGCATGAAAAAAGAGCCGTATATATTTAAAGTAATGCACATAGAAAAGCAAATAGCATTCAAGTCCACTAATATATGGAAACCCAAATAGTAAATTTTAAGGCCTGCAATAACTTTAATGGTAGTTATTATATTACTATTTTTATTACTTAAAAAATCAATACTGATGATTTTATGAAGGTGGGTTTTTTCTATAAATGTATAATGTTTGTTAATTATTTAGGTTAGATATTGATATAAGGCGGTGTTTTATGCTGTACTTTTGATTTACATCTGATTACTATCCCAAATAAATCATTTTGGTACATTTTGGTACATCAAAGGTTTTGAACTCTTTATTTCCAGCATTATCAAGTAAAGAAAAGATCTGATGTTCGTAATATAGACGTTAATATATAAATAGTATATACTATAATATAAATCTTCGTATATAAACATATATAACTGGATTGATAAGATTCTTTTACTAATATCTACCTCAAGAGTTTATTTTTAACTGTTCGTTTTGATGAATAATTATTTAACTCTATGTCTCTTTTACCCACTTATTTATTCACAGATCTCTCAGTTTTCTAGTATATCTTGTAAACCTTCCTTTTTTTATGAGTTGCTATTTGTGAGACTATTCTTTCCTTTTATCTCCATTACGTATCTATTTTTTTTATCTGAAATATAAGCAAATTATTCTAATTATCTTAGCATATGTAGGTGTTAAATTTCTGCCATTTATTCTTGAGCACTACTTCGGTGTGCAGGACACGTTACGGTACTTTTAAAGTCACAGGAGAGTTTTCAGCTGCTGTGAAATAGTTAGCTGAAAGCAACTTTAAAATGAAGAAAAAATATTTTCATTCTGAAAATGCTTGCTCAATCAGAACATTGTGTCACTCATATTTCCCTCAATGATAAGGTAGTGTGTGACCTCCCAATCACACCATTCCTTTATACTTGTTTTTTTTATTATGATCGAGGCCCAATAACAATATCGACCAACTGGTATTGTAAATGGCAACGTGGTGCCTTACACTTGCTTCACATCATTGCCTGGGAACATATCCTGCCACGAATCAATTATAATCTGTTTATCAGGGAACTTGTTTGTGGAACTGCAAACTGGAAGTAATAGAATATATAACACTATTGGTATCACTTAGTCTATGTTAAAAAAATATTATGATAGGAATTCACAAAATACTTGGAAATGATTTGCAGTCATGCTTTACTCTTTTATTATGTAGTCTGGCGTGCTTTGCAGTGGGAATCAAAAATCTACCTAGTTGTGATTTTTAGACACAAAAAAGGAGTATCGTGAAACCTTTTCTGATAGAATTTAATATTATAAGCAGATGAGCCAAACCTAAACAACTTTTGGTTCTAAACCCTTTAAAAAAGAAAAGAAGCTTTAAACACCAGGAATCAAGCTTGATTTCTTGCAGATATATATCTCCCCTTCGCTTATATTAACCTGAGCCTCAGGTATGTGCCGAAAAAAAAGTATTAATTTTCCAAATGACAATAAACGATTTGTATAATGAGGATTTTCAACGTAATTTATGCATTTTCTAGCTTTAACTTATCCACCAAAACCTTTTATGTTTTATATAAATTTTATTGCCTAATTTGCTACATACTTAAGATATTGTTTTTTTTAAACTGACCCTGCAATAAATTTCACAACCATCAAATCCAATGAGAAATGCAACTCTTCATGTTGTCTATAAACTTACCGATTAACTAATTATGACTTGTAAACATGAGAAAGTACTAAAATATCATGCCCAAAATTCTACAGACAACTTATAACTCCAAGGAGATTAAAAGGTCTTTACATTAGCCACTACCCTCCCAATTTGAAGACAAGATTAAATTTATTGGAAGACATTTATCAAATTCAAGTGAACGATTGAACGACAAATTAGTCAGCCACGTGTGGGAAAACACACAAACGTATCAACATATATACATACATAAGTATATAATTATATATATATATATATATATATCTCATTGTCATATCCCCTCCATTTAAACTTTCGGCGCTTATCCTTCCACAGTTCGTCTTTTACAACCATACCTTTCCTTATATGTCTCCATCTACTGTATGTATCTATAGTATATATATTTGTATATATATATACATATATGTATTTAAATGTATAAATATGTGTATATACATGTATTTATTTATGCATGCATGGGTGTGTGTGTGTGTGTGTGTGTGTGTGTATGTGTGTGTGTGTCAGAAAGGCAGACAAGAAGTCGGAGGATGCGACTGACTTCCTTGGCTCTGTGCTGAAACAAATCCTTTTGTTATTGCAATTAAATCATCATCGACAATCAACCTCATGGACAAATTGATTGATTCAAATAACCAAGAGTCAACAGTCTACAGTTTACATCTACTAATTTCCTTTTCTGAAAACAAACTACTTTACTAATTGAAGTGAACTGCTTTCAATGCCCATGATATAAATAGAAAATAAAGCGCAATCCCAATGATTTGCCTTTTTGTTCGAGAGGACACAAAAAAATTACATCAAACACAAAGGCTGCTCATCATGAAAGTTACTTTATAAAATTAGTCTGTTACCTTCTTTAAGTCGAGAAATTAGGCATATATACATATATACAAATATACACATATATATACATATATATATATGGATACATGTACATAATGTACTTATCTTGTATTATAAGTAGTACAGAATCACTTTTGCTTCCATTTATTATCATAAAGCAATCCTTCTTGAAAAGTGTCCAAAACAAGAAAAAAAAATTTCCATCGTCTGAAAGCTTTTCACTCTGCTAAAATATACTCAGTCAAAAACCCACTAGTAATAATTTTTTTTCCCTTATGGAATCGTTAAAACATATACATGTAAATGTATGCATTTGCATGTACATCGTTAAAACGTATACATGTATATGATATATATATTATATATATATATATATTATATATATTATATATAATATATATTTTATAACAATAATTTCAAATGCGCATTAGGTGTAAATATTTATATAAAGTAAAATTTGATATATTGGTAAACATAAAACCTCTAGTTAAAATTTAAGGGTAGTGTAAGGGAAAGAGTGAAAGCAGAACTTAAAAGAAAAGAAAACCAACCTAAGAATAGTTTTAGTAGCTGTGAATTCTCCAAAATTGTCAATTTAACAGAATATCTATTGAAATGTCTTTTTAGCGTTTTAGACGTTTTAGAACTCAAAAATAAAATTTGGGGTCGTACACATTAGGCTTACTGTGTACGTTAAAACACTGGTTTTCAGTTGTATGCTTAAGATTAAACACAGGACATCTATTATCTCTCGTGTTCACTGAGATGTATCTATAATGAAAGCAATGCATGTTATATTTATGTAATTAGCTATTTAAGAATTACTTTTAAAATATTTTGTAAGGATAAAAAAATATTTTTGGGTGCAAAACAGACACGACAATAGCACATTGATGAACCAGGAAGACTTATACACCCCTTTCACAAGTTTTTATTTTATTCAACACTTGAAATTTAGGGAACTTCTTAATTGAACCCCATCAAATAATTATTGAATGTAGTAGTCTACTTTTGGTTCACTGCTACATTACTAGATTTCTGTAAAGCTGAGCCTAACTTTTAATGGCAATGATTTAGATTAGGAAATGCTCAAACCACATGACAGCTATAACTATTACGGAGATATATCACCGGTGTAAGGTTCCAAACGAATTAAATCAATGTCGTAAATTAAGGATAATAAGTATGAATAACATACCAGTATTTTCAAAATGTAGATAGAGCACTCTTAAAGCACAGAAGGACTTGGAAAGCATAAATATACCACCTGACTGAGAACATTTACATTACTGAGGGAATACAATAGCTCCACACGAGGAACTTTCAAGTATACAAACAACTCAGAGTGTGTAGCGCATTAGTGAGCCTGGTTTACTGCAATCAAAAATTGATAATTACTGAAAAAATGTTGTCTTAATAAAGAAAACATGTGAGCTCCATTTGCATTTTTCGTTTTTGCGCTATGAAATAAAAATTTAAGCGTTGCGAGTCAGAGGAAAAAAAGGAGAAATTACTCTCAACAATTCCTTTTTGTCAAAGGCGTCCTTTCTCTTCCATTCAGGAAATCAGAGGCTTAGAAAGTGCCTCGTGACAAATACTGCATAGTTATCACAAATACTTATGGAAAGTAATAAGTGAAAGAACTGAACTATGTACAATCCATATATTATCATATAATTGTAAAGTGTCTGTGCTTTTTAATATTTTATAAGAATTTGATAAACGACAATTCTAAGCCTAGAGAACATCTATGCTTTATGAACACATAGAAACTGGTATTTATAAATAAAAGACACGATGCCGTTTTTGCCCAAAGAAGCTGCCTTTTAACTGAACGTCCATGAATCTATTTGAGTCATTATAAATAATTGCTACTGCTGCTAGATCACCCAAACTATTGATAAAAAGGTGCTTACATAAATCTGAATTGATAGCTGGGAAGTAAGATAAATTTCAATTTATCAATAGATTGTCAAGGCATTTCAGTTTTTCTTTGATTTCGGCTCTCTCTCGTACAGTCTTACAGTTGATTTAGCCGTAGACTTAGACAATAAGGTAACACATTACAAGGCCGTCTCGAGCTTTTAATAAGCTATTGACCATATTTTGGGATCTTCTATCAGACAATCGTCTGCTGTAATGGGTGATATAACTGGGCCAATATGATATAAAGAGCCATTTATAGAACTGAATAGAGATTTCTCAGAATATATTCGAACTGGCGTCTAGTTTTCGTTCAACGTGAGCCGAGCAGAGACCATGTTTTATTAAGAGTTCTATCGTACACAGCATCAATGGTGAGAGTTCACCCAAAACACCAAGTAAAAACTATTACGGTTGAGTATATTTATATATATATATATTTATATATATATGCTATTTTTGTATAGCTGTGAGATTTCACATAAAAACATTCAACTGCAGTCTAGGTTATCTTTAACTTTACCTAATGAGGAAATATTTTTAAGAAACTATAAAGAGAGCATCAACTATTGATAATGACATTAACAACCAAATTGGCCCTGTCTTAGTTCAATAAATACATACTTTTACGAATAATTATCAGCTCAAATTGAGTTCGTTGCTTTCTGCTAGCTTTTATTTTTCTAAAATTCTCTTTATGCCACAAAGACATATTTAACGCAAAGATATATCCGAATGATTTTTCGTTGAAACAGAAAAAATCAGAAACCCCTTGTCACCTCACTAAAAGTCACTTAATACAGGGCGTTCACAGCTCTCGTGCGGTCAAGGTGCAAAGTGATGCTGAATGTTTCTAGTTCATAAAAATGCATCTAATTGAGCAAGGTGCAAAAACTACTTCTCTACTTTTAAAAAAGTCTTCAGAGTCAACAAGAGAACTGTGCTGGTGATGTTTGTATGCCTACAGGAATTCAACTCTAAATATGCACTACAGGTCTTTCACACATGAATTAAAAATATTCGTTGACCGTTTCACAGCTAATTAAAAAAGTGTGAAAGAACAATAATGCTGTTTGTTGGTTGTTAAAACGGACCTAACTAACATATTCATGATGATAGGATAGTGTCTGCCGGTGAATAACAGAGATATACTAACAACTAAATAGCCTATCAAAGAGAGCCCGCAAAGAAAATCTCTCAAGCCATACATCCCAACGGTAGTAAACGTTTCAATACAGCAGTGTAAAGGCATCAAATCGACTGTTGTACGTCTTATTTCTCTATCTTAAACACCGCTTTATAGAATGCATCTCAGTATCTGAATTGCCTCTAGATTTTCTATGTTGATAAAGACATCACTTACTAAAATCAAACTACTCGAAGTCGTGGACTCCTTAACGAGCAACAGTCACCAATTCTTATTTTTAACTTAACTATGGAATGAAAAACACTACCTTACCAGCTCACTGAGTGAGGGGTGCTCGGTGTTACCGGCGTAGTAGCTTCAGTTGTCGTATTTTGTTCTTTACTAGTGTTCGATGTTAAGTCAATTTTTCCATGCAGTTTCATGTGCTTACGTAAACTGCTTGGGTGTGTATAAGTCTTATTACAACCTTCGACTTTGCATATATAAGGCTTATCTGAAGTATGTACATGAGAATGCTTTTTTCTGTCACTACTATTAGCAAATCGTCGACCACAGCCTTCAAACTCGCACACAAATGGTTTCTCCCCAGTATGTGTTCGTTTGTGGATTTTAAGGTTTTCTGATCGTGCAAATAGTTTCCCACATCCTGGAAATGGGCAAGGAAATGGCTTCTCTCCAGTGTGTACTCTTAAGTGATTTATTAGCTTGTACTTAGCCTTAAATGGCTGTCCATTTCTCGGACATTCTTTCCAGTAGCAAACATGCTCATTAGTATCGTTTATTCCAACATGATCTTCTGCTAGATGCTGTACAACATCCATCATAACAAAAAATTGTTTCCCGCATGGCTTTCCTTTCGTGGCCGAATCAGTCCACATACATGTAATAACTTGATTTAGAGGTTGCCGAAAATTCCCATGAGGTTGAAATCCCATATGAACATAAGGATTTGTATAATAATCAAAAGGGCTTGGATATCCACCAGCACTTGTTTTGTCCATATAGTCGACTGGCTTGCTTGGATATCGAGAGGCAAAATGACCATGAGGAGACATTGGGTCATGGTGTGTTAGTGGATAAAAACTATGAGTACTCGGTGTGTTAAAATCAGCCTGATGATCCCCATGATATCTGGTTCCAGTGGTGTTTGAATGTAAATTGTTCATAGCCGAACTAGCAAACATGCAGTGTTGTCTCCCACCCGAAGTTGTACCCTCTGTGGGTAAAACACTAAGATTTGGTGGTCCCTGAACCTGTGCAACTCCTGAACTGTCAGACGAAACTGATGGGGGTAATCCTGATCGAAACATGAACTCCCCACTTGAGCTAAAGCTCTGACTTGATCGTGAACCAGCACCATATCCAGTAAATGAGCTGAAATTGCTTTGAGCTGGATATGAGCTTGGAGAATTAAGCTGGTCTAGATACCGCGGTGACGGATAGTGTCCAAGAGTGGAGCCTCGGGAGTTTGTCTCCATATTCACCTAGTTTATCAAAACTGACTGCTAGTAACAGTTCGAATTTTTCCGAACTCTGTATGAAACTTACCAATAGCAATCGGGCCTCTCTCTGTGATTGAACAATAATTCCATGAACCTATGCTGTTAGTAGAAAAAGAAAACTTTATAGGCTGCTTTCCACCGCTGCATTCAAATTTAGGTCATTCAGGTTTTTGTACTTTTTATTTGCAAATCCAGGCCACCACAACAGTACTTGATGCTGCTATGCTACCTACCTTGTTTGCGTGTGAAATAGGTAGTATTGAGTTTCTTTTGAGTTAGCGCGAAAACGGCTTTTGAAGCATCTGTTCACCCTTAACATTTACACGACGGGGTGTTTAAATCCACTTGTGATTGGTCCCTATTAGTAGGCTTGACATGACTATGACAGTATTGATTAAATTTACCAATCACGTTTGAATAATTTTATCGCCCGCCAATCACAAACCATGAAACAACACCATGTATAGAACCTCTATACTCTCACCATATTAAGGTTACTGAGTTTGGTCTAATTGTTTATATAAACAAAGGGAATTTTAGGAGTCCTGCTTCAATCGTAGCAAATTTTCAAACAAAATCATCATACTAATGCAATTATCAGTCAGTTTAAATGACACTATACATCCTTTCGTAGAGACATAAAAGAAAAGTCAGCACAGTCATTTTTCTTGTACCAAAGCCCGTTCTCTGAGGGTTAAACACCTAATTTGTAAATTGTGATAGGAAAGTTCCGGTACTTCTACTTTTCAATGACCCAACTCAATTCACAGATTTGTAGTACCAGAATAAATTTCAGTTAATGTCAGACTGAAGTGAAACACGAAACGTTAAGAGAGGTATCATATTTAGCTACTTCCAGCTTTTTCAATACTGCTGGATATCCAAAAAAAGATAAATATATAGAATGAAGGGGAAAAAGCATAAAATGACAAAGCGTAATAATCTACTTCTAAAAAAATCGAAAAGCCGCCAACTGAATACTCAGCAGGCCAGTTAACTGAAATCTGTCTTTGATAACTTCTGTTCTGTAAACCTCTTTAGCTTGCTGTTCGCAGTCCACAAGATCAAACTATAGATAAACGAGCTTGTTTCTTACTGGAAACGGATATGATGCTATTGTTTCAAATGGTATATGTTTATTACTGAAGCTAACGACATAAAATATATATCGTTTAGGGTGGATCTTAAAGGGTTTATTTTCTAAGTCAAAGATGGGATGAGTTCTCCGCATAAAAAATTAGCTTCTGCTTTACTACGAAAAAGCATCACTGGGGTTTTTTATACAGCAAAACAAAGCCAAATGTACAAGAAATACTGAAGATATGTCAAGACGAAGGACGCCCAATTAGAGAGGAAAAGAGAAGTAATCAAGATCTCTAATTTGATTTATGTTTCTATAAAGAGTCAATTTGTTAATTCATATTTTTATTGAGATGCAGTGTTAAATGCGGACTTTGTGTAGGCTTAGGAATTCAAAAAAACAAGTTAATCGCGTGAATGGTCTCTTACAAGTGGATCAATGGACGTTTTTGTCGTAATTCATTATCAGGTTTAGTTATACGAATCTTGCCAAGGGATTTAATGGCTCTGTACCTTTGGGTAAAATCCATTGTTTGTCTTTTCCTCAAACTTGTAGGCCAACAGTGTTTTTCAAAGGCAATTCTCAGTGTATTTTGGTTGAAAAAGAATTCAATAAAGGGGAATTCGAAGGATGTCGACCATGACATCCTGGGCCTTTCAATGTTATTTCTATATATATTTTACCATTCTTTCTTTGTGTGAATGAGTAAGAAAGATACGATTAACTACTATGGACTATCTCAGGAGTTAAAAGAAGGAAAAATACCTCTTCATTTTTTGAGGGTAAAGGAAATTTACGCCTCTAGGCTTTTCCCAGCCAGCTACTGAGCAAACTAAAACAAGGTATAGACAGAAAGGCAGCTTATATCCAAAGCATATCATTTATTTTTACTCCTGAATACAACTTCAATTTAAATCGTGGTATAACATAAGTCTCTATCGTGATTATTATCAAATACGTCTCACAGCAGGGGGTTTCATCTTTTTTGCTTCTAGATTAGATAGATAGATAACCATCAATTTTGATACGAAGCTGGTTTCGTATAAGGTTCACAAAAATTGATAACGAGAAAATTCTCTGCTTTTCTTGGTAGGTGTCGAGTCCTACAACTCCTTGAATTGATTCCCTGCCAATATTATCAAGTTAACTCTGCAGGCTTCCATGGAAAGTATTTTGTCTAGGTTCTTTGAAAAACACTTGTTCTTTTGTCAACAAATGCCATTTACACAGTGTTTTTTAAGTAAGGCTGATATGATAAGATTTGAAACACAAAATTTTGCCAGCTTTCATTGCAAATGAACAGTTAGTCATACTGGTTGAAATAGATTGGTTAAACCAGCGTTGGTCAACTACGATGCTCCATCAGCTAAAGATAAACATTGTATATACATTGATTTCTTCTAGAATACCGAACATAATATTATTACTATCATTTCTATTATTATTATTACTATTATTATTACTTTTAATAATTACTTAATAATTGTCTAAAGTAATAATTACAGTAATCATCATTACAATTAAAGACTACTATGTTATTGTTAGCATCATTGTTATTCTATTATTCTCAGCAATGGTTACTTCATAGTGTATCTTAAAAAGTGCACTTGCTCATTTCGATTATCATTCAATCAATTATCTGGGTGTCAAAGCTTTAGGTTAAAAGAGCATAATTATTAACAAATTTGAGATGATATGATTTATACAAAAACATGAATATATATATATATATATATATATGTGTGTGTGTAATTTTGTGTATTCGTATCAAAAAGTGCTCAATGCTTATAGCAGAGCAATATACATAAGGTAAAACACGAAAAATAAGTCTAATATTGCCTGATGATCGAAATATCGTGAAACTATTAGTTGCAATCATAGCTCTTATGTTTACATATAGTGGACGACAAAAAATCAACAAAACTTAGTTTAGAACTGTCAGTTTCATGTTTTCACAATCGTCAGCTTAACATTATGTTTAGCTGACGATTGCACTTCTTTTTCTATTACCTTTACTCAGTTAATGTTTATTTTTCTGCAGATTTGTAGTCCCAATGGAAGTTCTCAAAAACCATCTTGTTAGTTTTGCTTCATACTCAAAACAACTTGAGACTTAAAAGTGTTCGCAAATTATTTTCTATTCACTGGTAAGGCTTTTCCTAAAATCAATCAGCCAGGTTTTATTTTAAATATTACTAATGCTGAAAATGTTCGAGGTTTTCTTTCTATCATATTGATAATATTTATTATTGTTATTGTAATGGGTGCCACCTTGATTGGCTTCTTCAGCAATTCAACAGTGATATAACATCGACGTATTACGTCCACTTCACCAAAACCAACTGCATAAATATTATTATTATTATTATTATTATTATTATTATTATCTTCATCATCTGGGTTAGTTTTATTAATTTTACTATAATTCATTGATGTTTTCTCTCTCTTCTGTAAAATTTTTCTAGTTTTCATTTTCATTTCTTCGTTCTTGTTTCTGTAGACAGGAAACTGTTTTGTGGCATTAAAATTCATCTTGCAATATGTT
Source organism: Morbakka virulenta (assembly GCA_003991215.1). Taxonomy (NCBI): domain Eukaryota; kingdom Metazoa; phylum Cnidaria; class Cubozoa; order Carybdeida; family Carukiidae; genus Morbakka; species Morbakka virulenta. The sequence goes on along the minus strand of RDPX01000087.1, from coordinate 1,218,659 downwards.
TTATCCTTTTAAAAGCAGTAATTTTCTTATTGATAAGAATTATTGATATTGGTAATTTTCTTATTGATGCTTATGTGTGCCCTTTAGTCCACTTTTTGTAGGTGAAAACCTTTAAGCTTTAATAAGTTGAAGAAATTATAGACTAATAGAGAAGGCAACAAAGCTATATTTTGATTTTTAGTCGCTCAGTGATTATAAAAAAGGCTGCTTTAACAATAACTAAACGATGTAGTACTACTACTAAAAAGTAGTAGTAGTAGTAGTAGTAGTAATAGTAGTAGTAGTAGTAGTAGTAGTAGTAGTAGTAGTAATAGTAGTAGTAGTGCTGGTGGTGGTGGTGATGATGATAGGTGTGGTAGTTATAGTAGTAGTAGTTGTAGTAGTAGTAGTAGTAATACAGGGAGCAATAGCATCAGCAATAGCAAGGAAAAAGGGAGGAGGAGAAAAAGAAGTAGAAGAAGGAGCAGCAGTAGTATTATCAGGAAATGATAATGAAGTAACATTCCTGGCTGTCAAATCTTTATATATTTTAGCACGTTGAAATGCCGTTTTTTAAATTTTATTTTCATGAAAGTATCTTGGCTCTATTAATCCTGTTCTGAAAATAGTTTTCCACTGTGATACTAAAGCGTTAAAAACAATTTTTAGCTATTTTTCGCAGAATAAATTCAAAATATTTCAAAGGGAAGGTGTATTACCTTTTTAAACATTTTTTATTTTAGGATTTAGTTAAACGTTGGTAATATACATTGCTCTTGCCCGTGTGGCAGGTCCAGCTAACGCAGATGTTACAGTGTACTCATTTACCAAATTCAACAAAATCATTCCGTCTATTATTTTTGGAATAGAAATTGCTGATTAGGATTGCCTCTTTTTACATACAATTATATCGTCTGCTGATACTTTGATAACAAAGCAATGTTTTGCAATGGAAGTAGTAAATTTAAAAGAAAAAAAAGTTTATTTAAGCTTAATTCACTTCAAACTGAGGATACGGTATGATTTAAAACTCTTATAATCCAGGACGACTCTGGCAGCCATGGTTTTTGTCCTCTTAAACAGGGTGAGAAATCATAAGAATTTACAATATGGTTTAAAATTTATGCAGAGGGTAAATAAGTACAGTTGTTCTTTGTATTTCCGCAAAGTATTGAAAATGGAAGTGCCAAAATGTTAGGATCAATAGAAATTGTAAGTGTATCATTTTGAGAATATTTTTTGTGGAGTATATTGTATACCGTATATCTTTTATCTCTTTCATTACTCCATCAAATTACTTCCAATCTTTTAAAGATATGACAAATATGCTCCAATGTTTATTTCTGTAGGTATTGATTTATCGAGACTTTGATTTGGGACAACAGTGTTAAAGAGTTTTTGTTCAAAAATCCCCAAAACCTTCCTAAGATTTTTGTAAACAGGATCAAGTGTTTCTATTTTTCTTATTTTTGCTGCATATATATCATTTTTGAAATTCAATTATTATTCCGTGGTTCATTTTTACCTGTTTACTAATTGATAAAATAATTTCTTCACCACAGTTAAAATTAGCTTCTTTTATTAATTGTATAAGATTTTATAAAATTTGGGTAACATCGTAGTTTGTGTTACTTCAATACTTATGACAGAATTAATACTTGTTCAGTTGGTTATGCGGGTGGATAGATTACTGAGTAAAATCAATAGATCCTATAGTTGGTATGTGACTATGATAGCTTTTTCCTTCAGTGAAAATTCATTTGAAGAACACCAGCTGCAACAAAACCTGAACAATAATCAAACAACCTGCCAATCATTTTTGCATATTTCACTAGCAAATTTTGGCATAAAATCAAAAAATAAATTCGAATATTTAAATTCGGGGATATTTCCACTACGTGTTACCTTTTATACCTTTTGGCTAGATTCTTTTATGTGTTCCCTTCATTTTATACTGTCGTTGATGAAAGGAGATCATCACAAAATTTATTGGTAGTGTTTTTCAATTATATGAATTTTTCAATACCAACGTAAGATTTCATATTATTCCAATAACAAATGTAGAGTATTGAGAATTTAATTTCAAACTAGAAATCCAGCCAAACATACATACCTGTCGTTAAAATGAAAATGACAAGCTGAAGCGAAAAGCAACATTTAACCATTAATGACTTTATCCCATAAATGGGACACTTCATTTTAGGCTTGTAGTTTCAAGAAAACTTGATTTTCAACACAATCTTTTTTTTTCTGTGTGAGAGGTTGTCCTTCTAACGCAACAATTTTGATTTATATTTGACCTTTCTGAAAAATGGGTGGGTTGAAAGGTGCCAGCATTAGTGTTATTGCAATTTTGTCTTCTTTCACACATTTTAATTGACACTTGATTTTGAAGAGATGTCTGGAAAAAATATCAAACATCTAAATATATCAACCAACTACTATTACGTCCAAATATTTTGAACACCATAAATTATATTGTTAATTATCCATTTTATGGACCCATTTGTGTGTGTCCCAAATATGGAACACTGGGACTGATTGGGTGTATGTTTTTAAATTTAGAAATTTTTAAGATTTACTTTTTTGGAAGCACATTTTCTAATTCCTTCCAGGTAAATCAATACCAAACGAAATTGAGTCGTAAAAGGATACACAAACTTCAACAATTTTGCAAAAATAACTTAAACTCTATGATAGGACTCAAACGCGTGCATCCATAATCTGTGATGCAGTGATCGAAAAGATAGCGNTGACTTTATCCCATAAATGGGACACTTCATTTTAGGCTTGTAGGTTCAAGAAAACTTGATTTTCAACACAATCTTTTTTTTTCTGTGTGAGAGGTTGTCCTTCTAACGCAACAATTTTGATTTATATTTGACCTTCCTGAAAAATGGGTGGGTTGAAAGGTGCCAGCATTAGTGTTATTGCAATTTTGTCTTCTTTCACACATTTTAATTGACACTTGATTTTGAAGAGATGTCTGGAAAAAATATCAAACATCTAATTATATCAACCAACTACTATTACGTCCAAATATTTTGAACACCATAAAATATATTGTTAATTATCCATTTTATGGACCCATTTGTGTGTGTCCCAAATATGGAACACTGGGACTGATTGGGTGTATGTTTTTAAATTTAGAAATTTTTAAGATTTACTTTTTTGGAAGCACATTTTCTAATTCCTTCCAGGTAAATCAATACCAAACGAAATTGAGTCGTAAAAGGATACACAAACTTCAACAATTTTGCAAAAATAACTTAAACTCTATGATAGGACTCAAACGCGTGCATCCATAATCTGTGATGCAGTGATCGAAAAGATAGCGTGTTTGGTATCGTTGAGGTTTTTCAGTAGAGACAACTTGAACTCCAAAATCTTAAAAAAAACAGCCCCCATGGCAAGAAAGTTAAGGAATATCTGTTGATATGCACAAGCATAACATTCAGAGTTTTATCTTCAAGGAAATCAAGGAAAAACCAAGCATTCCATTGTTTCCTGTGCAACCACATTTAATTGTATCGAATCCTGGTGTCTGCCCACGAATGCAATTTTGCTTTGTTGTCTGAAAATGTGAGGCTGTTTCATTGGTGATGTTCGTTTTAACTTTTAGTTAGTAAGCATGGCTTTAAAGAAGAAATATGATGATGTGATACACATGATTGAATCCGGTGAGTTTGATCGAGCTGATATCTTTGTATTACCTCCTGACGATAATGGATATGATACTGCAGAAGATAGTGGTGACGATGATGAAATTGGCTCAGGAAATCTCAATAATTCTTCTGGAAAACAACCTGTCGCTCCTGCCGAGTTTAGAGGTTATCTGGAAGGCAATTTAGTTGAAGATACGAATGGTGCATAAAGGTACTGATGAAGTTGTTGATGTTAGTGTGGCAGAAGAACCTTCCCATGAGTAACAACCGGGTTATCTTACTGCTCAAGTGCAACCTAAACCCAGGAAAATGGGCCAAACGGGATTTACTAGCTTCCATTTCAAGAACATTTTTTACGTGGAATGAAGAACACATTGCTGAACGAACAGACCTTCCGCTTCATGTTCTTTTTGAGCGTTTTTTTTATGATGATGTCATTTAATTATTTGTGCCAACAATCGAAACTGTACGCAAATTGTAAAGGCAATCACTCATTTTCAGTGACACCAGAAGAATTTCGAGCTTTTCTGACAATCCTTTTGATCAATGGATAAGCACCACTACCTCGGAGAAAAATGTTTTGGGAACTCAGTGGAGACGTTTCCAATCAATTAATCACTGATATGATGACAAGAAAGACGTTTGACGAAATTCTGCTGTACCTTCATTTAGCTGACAACACAAATCTTAGTCCTAATGGTAAACTGTCTAAAATTTGACCTTTCTACAACATGATGAATGAAAGATTTCTTCAAAATTTTAGTATCGAAAAACATCTCTGTGTCGATGAAGCCATGATACCTTACTTCGGAAAACATTCTGCTAAACAATTTTTGAAAGGCAAGCCTATTAAATTTGGGTACAAGCTTTGGTGTCTTTGCACAAAATTGGGTTAACTAATCTAATGTGATCCCTATTGTAGCAAAGGAGACATCAATCCAAACCTTTGGCTTGGTGGAACAGTTGTCACAAAGCTGACTTCAGTTTTTTCTCAGAACAAATCATTTAAGTTAAGTTTTGACAACTTGTTCACCTCACTGAAATTGCTCCAGTATCTTGGTGAAAAAGGATTCGGTGCCATCGGAACTCTAAGAGCGAACAAAACAGAAAAGTGCCCTTTGGAGGAGACAAAGCCAATGAAAAAGAAAGGAAAGGGAGCAATGGATTTGAAGTATGACACTGCAAACAACTTTTTGGTTGTTCGATGGAATGACAATAGTATCGTAACACTGGCTTCCAATTGTCAGTTAGTCGAGCCAGTTGGAAAAGCATCAAGGTATTGTCGAGTTCAAAGCAAGAGAATAAAACAGAAGAACTAAACGTTGTTGCTTATTACAACAAGAGTATGGGTGTGTGTGGACAGAATGGATCAGAATATCAGTTATTACAAAATATGTGTTCGGTCCAAGAAATGGTGGGTTCCGTTTTTCATTTTCATACCTGATGCAGCTATTCAAAATTCCTGAATTCTGTATAAAGCTTCAGATGCAAACAAAATCAAACCTTTGGACTTCCTAGCCTTTCGGAGAGAAGTGGTGAAAACTTATGCATTGAAATATTGCTCAAGGGCCAGGCAATCTCTTCAACTGGGGATGTGTAGTCGTGGTAAAATTCCAGTTGCTGTGAGACAGAACGGTGTTTCTTATTATCCTCAAAGTAACCCGACACAAAGAAGGTGTGCCGATTGTGGTGTGAAGGCGAAAGTGATTTGTGTGAAATGTCAAGTTGGACTACACATTGACTGTTTTTCAGAGTTTCATTCTTAATGCGTGAAAAGAAACATCGTATAATATTAATATGCCCCAACGATATTTTTCACAGTGTTCAAACTCTGCAAAGGAAAATATTACCATTAGATGCGAATTTTACCCCACCCACCAGAAAGATTACCGGAATGAGCAACCTTGAGACAGCTAAAATGCAGCTGATGAAAATTTTATTTTGTAATATACATTGTTCTTTCCGGATTTTTCATATGTGTACCTGAAACCAAAAATAATCTGCTAATATAGCGTCAAAGTCGTAAAATATGATTTTTTTAATGCAAAATAAAAAATAAGTCTGTTATGAATACCGAGTGAAGTATCTGAATCAACAAACAACCATCACAAGAAATGTTTCAATTGCGAGTTAATATGACTTAACTGAAAATAAACCAGGCATAATAGCTCTTAACACACGAAAAAACATGCACCAAATCGTGCCCAGGGTCCCATATATGGGACATTCACAATTTTGAAAACTACGCCTCAAATATGAAAAAGTTTGATCAACTAATGTTCTTAATCTTACTTGCTAATGACAATAGTTATAACAAAGACATTTGAGATGAAATTTCAGGCATGGTCATGAATGACTTAAAAATTGAATTTTTTACAATTTGAATACAGTTTATGTCACTAGTATAAATTTCTAGAGATTGGTATCAATACTATATTTGATTCTCTTAATGTATTGTTTGACTTCATTAAAAGCCTAATATATGTAAAAAAGATGTTTTGCTACTGCGGTATGACGTGCTGGTAGTGGTAGTAGTAGTAGTAGTAGTAGTAGTAGTAGTAGTAGTAGCAGTAGTAGTAGTGTCGTTGTTGTTGTTGTTCATTGTTTTCTCACCATCTGTACTAACTGTCGGTTAGATACTGAAAAGCAGGGCAAGTTCATTGGCTTCAGGTATCTAGTGCATTACTATGGTCAGGATCTATGTTGTCCCTTCCTGGTAGTGGTAGTAGTAGTAGTAGTAGCCATAGTAGTAGTGATAGTAATAATACTAGTAATAGTAGTAGTAGTAGTACCAATAGTAGTAGTAGTAGTAGTAATAGTAATGGTAGTAGTACTAGTAGTAGTTGTTGTTGTTGTTGTAATATAATTATCATTATTGTTATTATGTTTATAATTGCTATCATATTTTCATATCTATTTTGGTACCACAATAAACATTGACCAGAACCAGTGCTATTGCAATGCTAATTAGCTGGCTGGACGTCATAGACCTAATTACTATGTGGGAGAAAAGACCAAGTAAAATTTTAAAAGTTATTGTTTCATCTTAGGCAGATAGTATACTAAAATTTGACAGTCAGACGCCTGTCATAACAAATGACCATTGGTCATTTCGTTACTTTGCCCTTCCACATTGACAATACTTGTCTCATAATTAATCATAATAAAGTAAAGAGTTCTTTTTCATTATTGGAAGTAGTAGTAGTAGTAGTAGTAGTAGTAGTAGTAGTAGTAGTAAAAAATTAGTTGTTGCTTGAGATTAAAAGTAGAAACAGTAGTATTAGAAGTATTAGTATTAGTAGTGGCAGGTAGTACAAGGAATATTGCTACTCTCGTCATCATTACTCGTTCTACTTGTACTTCTACTACTGTTTACTGTACTGGCTAGCGTTACTACATACATGTCAGAATATTTCCCTTAATAGATATTAAATGAATACTGTTACCTGTAGATCGTTACATATATTTCAGAGTATATTTTCATTACAACTATGTATTCCTCTGTCTATTTTGGAAAAACCTAGCAGATATTCAGTTAAATTTAGCTAACATCGGATTTGTGCTTTTAAGAAGAGTTATGGAATATTTCAATTTGCATAATATATAAATTTCTACTCAAAATCCATAGTCAGTCGCACGTGAGCCATTAAGTTTTTACATGAAACGGAACAGCCAACATCATTTATCGCTATTTGTTCCGTCATTTCGCACTGCATTGTAAAAAGACAATTGTTCAAAATGAAAATTTTCAAATGGTACTGTCCTTACAAAACATATCCCATATTTATTTAATTGGTTAAACTTGAACTGAAGAAAGCTAAATTTAAAACAAAATTTTGAAATTTGAAATTTCAAAATTTTTCTAAAATTTACCAAGAAAATTTAAGCATATTCTGACCGTTTATAGAAGCATATTTGTTTTAAATTAAAATAATAAATAGCTAAAAGGAATAAAAGGATATATATATATATATGTATACAGATACATTTGTTTATCATATGAAATATTATATAGATGTAATTTGACAAGTCAAATCTGCAAGAAATTTTAATTCGTTCTATCAGTACCTGGTTTTAAAGTAACATCTTTTTCTTACAAGTTAGTGGCTATGTTGTAGATCTGAGAGGTCAGAATTATCTGGAAGTTTGGAAATGTGCTTTTGTTTCTATCATTTTTAATAATTTTGCTTTAAATGCGTCTACTGTTGTTTCCCTACTTTGGTGAAGAATATTTCCCCCACTAATTAGATAAATGTTGGATAAAAATGTAGGTCCATTCCTGTACATTTACATTTGTTACCAAGGATGTGGGTATCAGTACATGTGTATTTCAACCTTCACACATATACGTGTACTTGTACCTATAAATTTACAAATGGCCATGTTTGGGAATGGTTTATTTGTTAAAACTTTCCAATTTGCTGAAACTTTGATATAGCTTTATACTTACGATCTGATCTTTTGGAATTTTAAATGATATCAAAAGGTTAAAAACGAATTATCTCACCATTTTCTGGCCTTTGCTAAAATACATACCAACAGAAAATCGTCATTCAGTTTTGTCTCTGGTGCTCATTAGGGTGGCAAAATAAAGTTTCTCTGATAAAAGATTCCCAAACATTTCTGTAAATATGATGTCCTCTTCCAACAAAAATAAAATCTAATATCAATGATTTTGATACTGAATCGGTCTTCGCCTTGCCATTTGTAAAAAAGATCAGCTGCTGTGATACTACTAAGGCAATTCCAATAACGCTGTAAATTAAGGTAGTTGTAGCACATAATATATGGGCCTCTAAAATGGATATTACTAGGTAATAATATTTTCACAACCGTTTTGACAAATTGCTTTCTATAACAAGCACTCACGTTAGGCACAAACGGAGACCAATTGAAGGTTGATCACAACATACACATCAATTTTACTTTTTAAATCACAGAAAAGAAAAAGGAATACATCGAATAATATGCGAGAGAGAATAATTGCTGAAGCCGATAGAAAACTAATTGAGGGGAAGTCGAAGAATTTGTTCTATAATTGATTTCCGATCAACGGGGAAACGGATTATGTATTGAAGTTTCAAGAAAAAAACACTTAAAAATGCGAAGGCCAAGGTGGTTTCTTTCAATGATGGATGAGTACAAAATATTCATGAAAAACGTCCTATCCATAAGAGTCAAAACAACACAGGCTTAGAATGCTCGGACCAGCTGGTCCATAGATTCTGTACCTGCATCAATAAAGTTCAGCGACTACATAATCGAATAAACTGCGACCTGAAGAATATCATTTTTACAGACGAGACAGCTATATAAAGTGAAATGATGCTTAACCTTACAGTTAAAAGAAGACGTGCCATGAAAATAACTATAGGGCATGAAAAAGCAAAAATTTTAGTCTGTTTAGCTGCAGCTGCTGATGGCACGTAAAAGCCAGTTTTTGTTTTCAAGAGGTGCAAGAGAGAAACAAAAACTTTCAGTTAAGAATTTAAATCAAAATGCAGTGTACTTATTTTTTGTCTTGAAAATTTATGGACTCAGTGGAAGCCATTGATGTAAGATATTTATCATGTCGTGAGTCGTAAGCTTTTTCTCAGCTACCTTTTGAGAGACACCTCTTCCATCGTCAGGACTCAGTCTGACGATGGAAGAGGTATCATCAAAAAATGAGCGATTGAGTGGACATTTAGGCCTTGAGATCATCAATAAAGGAACTTATTCAAAAAAGTTTCAAAACATGTTCATTGAGCGGAAACAACGATGGATCTTAGGATGATAATATCATGTGCATTAAGTATAGTGCAAGTAAAAATTTAGTTGACGATCTTGTCTCCAAGGGCAGTAGAATAATATAGACCTTTTTTATTCAATTTCAGAAAATAAAACCAATTTTGAAGATGAGTCTAGCTTGTTGATTGACTCTGATCAAGATAAAGATATTTTCATAGAGTAGTTTTCCTATTTTTAATCATTGACATTTTCATGTTTACTCAATACACATGGAAATAAAACACCTTTATAGTTTGTTCATATTGGCGTTCCTAAATATGGGTCCTCTCTTTTAACCCTCCACTTTAGCCCCTCTAGAATATGTAAAAGTTGATAGGTGTTTTACGGTACTTGATATTGTGTAACTGTGCTGTAAATATAAATAATTAAGTGTAGAAACATGAAATGGGTAAAAATGAAAGAAATAGAAATAAAAAATATATGAACCTCGTTAATTTCAAGTGAAGAAATTCGACATATTAATGAAAACTTGAGATAATTGAATACTAATTCTAGTGGAATCACTTACCTGTATTAATATTTTCAGGATAACTCAAAGAAAGGAAGTGCCTTTACGGTTGCCCCAGTCTTTGCAAATGGATGAAATTTTTTGTACATTCTTGCATCCGTTTTATTTTCTTAAGCAATAATGTTAGTTTTTAGTTATCAATTTAAAACAGTACAAACATACAAACAAAACAAAAGTAAAGACGTAAGGTACAATAAACGAGGGTGATCTAGCAGTAGTATTGTTTAAGAAAGAAATTGACAATTTGTAAATGCAAGAGCACCATAGCTAACCAGCACAAAAAAAATTATGACAAGCAATTCCAATTATTTTGATGTAGGATATTTATTATGCCGTGTATCGTAAGCTTTTTCTGTCAGCTATGTTTTGAGGGAAACTTCTCCCAACCTCAGCCACCTCGCCAGCCTGACGATGGAGAAAGTATTTCTCGAAACGTAGCTCATAAAATCAAGAAATTTTAATATAATTCTTTAAATACCAATTTGGAATTAGGTTTGAACATATGTACAATAATTACATGTAAATAATAAAGCAGAACGTATCTTAAAATGTAAAGGGTGATCTTAGAGTTTTGAAGGACAGAGCTCTTTATATTTCTCAAATTTTATCTGAGCTGTAGTTGATAGCATTCAACCTCTTTTCTAATACAATCCTCTTTTAGATTGGCATTGTCTAGCTGTACAAATTTTGTCTGTTTTTTATTTCTATCTCTAAATGTAATATACTCTTTGCATAATTCCTGTTTTTACAATTCTTTTGCTGTTGTCATGGAATTAAATTCAGTGTTCTTTTAAAAGGAGTTTACTTCTCCCAAATGTAACTTAATTTATTCTAGATTTATTTCAATAGCAGTGGCACTCTGCTTTATGTTGACAAGGCTTCGAGTAGGGCATTATTCTTAAGAAATACTTCCAAGCAACACATATACGATTAGGTATATAGATGAATATTGTGTTTGTCAAATATTTCAATCTTTAACTAACTTCATCATATACAGTTCTACAATGAATTATGAAACTAATGTCATAGAAAACAAAGAACGGTATATGTATATGTATATGTATATGTATATGTATATGTATATGTATATGTATATGTATATGTATATGTATATGTATATGTATATGTATATGTATATGTATATGTATATGTATATGTATATGTATATGTATATGTATATGTATATGTATATGTATATGTATATGTATATGTATATGTATATGTATATGTATATGTATATGTATATGTATATGTATATGTATATGTATATGTATATGTATATGTATATGTATATGTATATGTATATGTATATGTATATGTATATGTATATGTATATATATTTGCTCAAAATGCCATTCCAAAATTTTTCAATGTCTTTTCGATGACAACTCCATTTATTGGCCTCCATAACTTGTACCTTTAATAGATATATTAGATTGCCAATATAAATGCATTTTCAGTTTTTCAGTTTTGGTACTGTGAAATAATTTTTCACCACTGATGAGATAGATTACGTCCATTGATTCAAACTGAATTTTTGTTAAACACTTCCTTTAATATACAAAAATTAATTTGCAACTGAACAACAAGAAAACGTTTTACTTGTTGCTAGTAATTTAGGTCTTTAGGAAGAAGATAAGATAGTAAAATTTTGACTTTTAAAACTGATCTGGTAAGTTGGCAAAGCTTATAGATAGAAGACGTTATCTTTTTGGTACTTTATTCAGGAGAAATATTTCAATTTGCATACCTGTTGTGTTTTAGGACTAACTTTCATTCTCTGGAAATGACTGGCATGAATGCTTGCTTTGGACTATTGATACAAGGCTTCTCGTATATTTACCATTAAGCAGAAAGCAGGTGGTTGAAATTAATAATGACCTCAAAGACGTTTGGGAAAAAGCACAAACTCGTCGAATCTAAAATTACTTGAAGACTAATGCCACGAAGTATCACGGGCAAATCAGTAAAGTAAGAGTGCAGGGAAGGAGATTGCACATTTCAAAGGTCAAACAAAACATTTAAAAATTGAACTTAACCATGAAAATAAGTAAGTATTACGGTAGTTGTGGTATCTTATCTTACTCTCACATACATACAAGAGCACAGTACATGCAAGTAGACATGAGGACATTATCTATTTTTATAAAATTTAAGCAATTTTCAAAGAACTTGCTGATTCTATTTTTAATTCGTTATTTGGTTATGTACCATATCTGCCACAGCCATCGGTGAGCATGCGTCTCCAGGCCACCCTATCATTACAGACATGAATGAGGTTAGTGCACTTCCGGCGGTTGCTAGTAGCCCAGTTTGTTAGAGAGTGCATTTGATATTGAAAAAGTTGTTTTTATATTTCATCTAACATTGTTAATACAAAACACTAGTTCAGGAGCTGTTGAAGCTGTTTAGAGCACATGTTATTCATAATTCCTGTTGCAAAAAATTGTCAATTAAATAATTTTGGACATCTCACGTAATTAATTTTTATTTGGCTTTTAATTGCGATGACAATTTTGTGCTTTCTTATTGTCCTTCCCCCTACCCCACCCCCATTAACCCTGTCATTCACATCCATAGCATATAAGAGATCATTTTTACATTGTCTGTTAGATAATGGAGCAATTTAATGCGTAATTAAAGAGGTAAATTTTTTCAGCACACCAGCCTATAATTTTTAATAGCAATTTAGTCATTCGCAATAAAAACATCATTTAACAGAAAAATAATGCGGACAAAAGTATTGCGGAGCTCACTGCGCTTACGTAGTTTGAGCACTCTGACAGGATCCCACAGTAACTCTTTAGGCTGTATTCCGGCAACATGGCCAGAGAGTTATGTCTCAGAAGCTCTGTGCTGCACTGATGAGCCCACAAAGGGCGAAACGGTACNCCATAGCATATAAGAGATCATTTTTACATTGTCTGTTAGATAATGGAGCAATTTAATGCGTAATTAAAGAGGTAAATTTTTTCAGCACACCAGCCTATAATTTTTAATAGCAATTTAGTCATTCGCAATAAAAACATCATTTAACAGAAAAATAATGCGGACAAAAGTATTGCGGAGCTCACTGCGCTTACGTAGTTTGAGCACTCTGACAGGATCCCACAGTAACTCTTTAGGCTGTATTCCGGCAACATGGCCAGAGAGTTATGTCTCAGAAGCTCTGTGCTGCACTGATGAGCCCACAAAGGGCGAAACGGTACTGTCTGCAGATTGAGTTTAACAGAAAAATATAAAGTTTTAAAATCGTAAGTTCAAAACTGATTAAATTACATGAATATATAAAAAGACTCCAAAAACTGACAATAAATTTCCATCACAATGATATTAACTGTCTGTAAATAAAACCAATTAATATTGCATTTTCAAAAAGCAAAATCTACAGTTTAATTTTATTCAATGTTGTAGTGAAAATGTAAACATCAATTTGAATACTTTTCATAGCTTCTTTTTGGGAATACGTTCTTATAATATTTTGACATATAACACTGAAATAAAGTATGAATTATAACCTATGAAAATGTAGGATGCCAGTTTTCTTGCTTTACTTCTATTATTGATGTCAAGTTTTTAACTTAATAGCCTTTCTTTGAACTTCTTTTATGAAAGTTTCAAATTCTTTCTTTTATAGCTTTCGTGTCTCTATAAGCTTCTCCCTTGGGTAAAGAGATTCTTTCATTCCTAATAGGATTTAAGGAATGACTTGATACAAAGAAATTTTATCTTTTTATACCGTTATATCTTTTTAAAAATTTTTCATTGGGTTGTCAACTAACTCATTTCTTAAAAAGTTAAAAAATTGTTACTTTCTCAGTTGCTCTCACGGCTATTTTTATCTGTTTCATAGTTAATGACCTAGGCTAATTCCATGATCGGAGATGAACATAACCAGCTTCCTTAAATGCACCACTCAATTTTCTTTGTAAAAATAAACAAATAAATGCTATGCAGTGTGAACAAAGCAAAGAAAATATTTGTTTATAAACCATTGTGAAGATATTTCATTAGTAGAAAGTAGTAGAAAAGTAAGAAGGATCAAGCACAAATTCTACAAACTTTCACTTACAATTCAGTTCTTAAACTCAAACCCTACCATTTTTGGCAAATCTGAACTTGTAGAAAGGCAATCAAATTTTTCCTACATAAAGCTGGCTCATTGACCCCTTATTTGTTTTAACGAGATTTGGTTGCTAATAACTCATATATAAGATTCTCATTTACGAGAATCAAGTCTTAAGAAGAAAGTGTAAGAAAATCTACTTAGCCAGAAACAACTGTAAAAGAGATCAATAAAGAAAAGATTAGTGAGGGAGAAAATAGTCTAGAAGAGATGAATCCACCAGAAACCACTTTAATCTTAATTTAATTTAATCTTAATTAAAACAAAGTACATTTTTGTTGTGGTTTCTTAAACTGAGTTGCATCTTCAGGAAGGCAAACAACTTCTTTAGCACAGAGAGTTATCAATTCTTTTTGAAATGTTTTCCTTCGTAATTTTTATGATTTTTGTATTGCTTCCAATTATCATGCCCTCCCAATCGTATCTCTGATTTGTTCTCTGCACTTTGCGTAATGTATTTTTGTGCAATAATATAGTTTTTTGATTCCATAAGTATCACTTTGGTAAGCATTATCTTAGTTGTTAGGAGATCGTTTGTAAAATTGGATGGTTTAAGATAAGTGTCGTTTATTTTGTTGAGTTGTTTTGTTCAGGGCCTTTTTATTTGCAGCACACTTTACAAACATTTATTTACTGTCACTTCTTCAAATGTTTTAATTAAATGCTGAAAAAATGTTCACTGTAAATATAGATACAGTATTCTCTCAAATTAACGGACACTCTCAAAGGCGGACACCTCTGATTAACGGATAATTTTTTTTCCCGATCGTTTTCTGGTCAAAGTCTCATAAAAAACTTTCTAAAAAGCGGACACTTAATTAGCGGACACTCAAATTAACGTGTAATATTTTTTTTCACAAAATACTCAATATGGCCTTTTTTTCTTTCCAATTAGCGGACAGTACAAAAAAGTTAGGAGCCAGCAAATAAAAAAATAGAGACGAATGAGTATTTGTTCAAATATTTATTTCAAACACTGACATTTTTCAAGCTACTTCGCTTTTTACAGCTTTGAGCTTCTTTACAGCCAAGCTTATTCACTTTTCTTGTCCATAAAAGTGGTAAATTATGAGAATCTAAAGATCATAGCCTCCTCCACGATTCAATCTCTTTCCAATAACTTCAGCCTTAACGGAATTGTTTGGCACTTTCAAGAACCCGATGCCAACTAATTACCCAAATTATACCTTTTGAATGTAAAACACGGGTCTATTTTTAAATGTGGGGCTTACATTGCAAAACTTTCCAAAAGGGGAACACTTCCAATTAGCGGATACCGTGCTCTTGCCCCAATGGTGTCCGCTAATTAAAGAGAATACTGTACTCTTAATCTTTTACTTAAATTCATTACCTAAGAGGGCTACCTCAAGGTGTTCAATCTTCCTACATATAGTCGATTTATCTTCTTTGTATCATAGAATGATGCTCGTGGAATTTGTGTATTGCGAATGAGATTGTGTACAACCTTAATTAGGATATTTATTGCACTCAAATATATTCAAATATATTCAAATATATTCAAATATATTCAAATGATTTCTTTAAATGATTTCTTAAAAGGTAGAAAAACACAATATTTACAAGACGTCTAAATTTGACAGTTGCATTTTTAAAAGTTTAAACAGTATATTTTTAAATCTCAAAAAGCTAGTGATATATATGTTAAAATAATTACTGCACTTTCTTGTTTATTCTAGTTTCGATTTCAATCACATTAGCTATTTTTATTGGTTTTTCCAAGTAGAAAAAGTGGCTTTTTGCAATTTTAGAAGTCAAAGTAAATTTTGGTGGTTTACTATTTCACCTGTCCTACTTGTTCCTTTTATTAGGCTGAAGCTGAATAATTCCTTGGCTCTAGATCAGCGAACGTGATTCTGGCATTTTGTACCAAAAAAATTCTCTTCACAATAAATAAAGATAAAAATTTCATTATGCTGCGAACGAAAAGGTTATTATTTTCCTATTGTTCTCAATACTGAAACCCTTTCCTATTCAGTGGAGACGTGAGATTTTATGGTCTGGGAATTCAACCTATCAAGCTATTCAGAAAGCTAACTACTATTAAAATAAATTGTAAAATTCAATTGATCTAAGAAATTTGAGATGTAGAAATCTTGCCAGCAACTTTATTTAGCACTGGCAGCATTTGATTTTTTAATGTTTAAATTTTGAACAGAAATCTAGCGTATTTTTCAAAATTTCTAGACTTGTTATTCCTCTAACCTAATGGTTGTCTGGTTTCTCTGGTTACGGCAAAGAACAATTTCGATTTCCAATCTCGTTCAAATGAACACATGTTTCAAAATCATCCACTACAATTTTAAAAAATTGAGACGTCAAACCAATTTTATATCAACCTCTTACCATCGATATGGTGATAAAGCTATGTGACAAAACAGCATTCTCGTCATCAGAGCTTTTTCTTAGTTTGGAGGTTTGCGGTATAAACCATTTAGAACGGAAGACACAGAGTGCATTTATTTATTGATGGATCACTGAATTTTTCATGAAATTATTTTAATGAATCTTTTTCAAATTTATTTGTACGTTCATGAAAATTGATTTGAGTCTTGAATTACCGCACTAGTTATTTTCTAAAATGTAAAAAATAAATATAATATTAACAGTAATGAAGAAATAGATTCAGCGATCTCAGAAATATTGAAATAGGAAGAGAGAATGCGAGGTGACTAGCTGCTAAAACAGTAAGTTATAGGAACATAAAAATTTCAAGACGGTTTGTAAAAAAGAGAAAGATACGTTATTTAAATATTCTCGTATTTCCTTGAATTTGGGAGTGTTAGGACTGGACATAAGGCACACTAAAGGTACCTTTAAATTTGCTATCCGTTCCAGTTTTCCATGACTGATGTACCCCATTTTCATGTAAAACATCCTACAGTACCTTTAAATAATTGATTGCTGTTAAATTGAGATAAAATGAGATTAAAATGAGGATGCCATCTCAACCAAAAGGAGAGAAAAGGATCTGAATGTTAAAAAGAGGACTTTCTCATTGATTGCATCACATCTACTACATAGAGCGTATCATAGCTCTTGTTTGGAAGGTTTTCTTGACTTTTTGGTTATCTTCCATGTTAAAATAAATTAATGTTATTTTTCTCCAACTTATGAAACGGTGTACAATTATTTTATCTGCACTCTGCAGACATTGCTGAAGAGCTAATATACTGCAGGATTTTTTAAAAACTCTTTATGTCCGCCCTTTTCCTAATCAGACACTCAGCCCCTTGGTTTACGTCTGATATGAGAATTAAATCTCTCTTTTCTTCTATAAGTAACTCATCATACCTCAGTACCATTGTACTTATTATTGATGTTGCAACTTCCATAGTTTATGGTAAGGCTTGTTCACCGGGCACATTGTTTCTGCTTGGCATCTTTGTTCGGGAACAGATCTTTTCACAGCAGTTAGAATTGCTCATACTCTTCTCTTTTCAATATATTCTCCCGTTTGTTTTTTGTAAGTTTATTCCTTTTTACCTAACTTGAAATGTTTGAAAATATTAAAAAAATACACGTATTTTCATGCAACAATGTCTCCATTGCTTTAATATCTAATGTTGTAATAACCCTGTGCCTTTAAAATTATGACCCTGAACGGATTAAACATTGAAAATGGTAATATTTTGTATTTAATTGACATCTTATAAAGCATGCAATTTTTAAACGTAAAATAGTGGAAAGCCTGTGACGTTATGATGCAGTGAGATACAAGGTTTGTAATGAGGGATGAGGAATAATTGTCCGATTGAAAAACGTGTTTCAGAATTTTGACTCAAGACACTGTTAATGAATGTCACGGAGAATGCTCTTCGGTGCAGTATGATTTATACTGAGGAAAGAGCATTTCTGAAAATGAAATCAAGCTGGAAAATGTTGGTAAGTGATAGGTTATGTTGCAAAAACGGTCTGATAACGAATGTACTTCCAATAATAGCTCAGGTGATGATCTAAATGAACGTGGAAATCATTGGCCTTTGATCATTTCCAAATATGATGTGGATTCAAACCTGTTCAGCAGAAAAAAATTAATTTGTTCAAGAAATATCCAGTGAAGGACTGATTTTGGAAGCTGCAAACCTTATAAGCACTAGCTACAGGAAAATATGTTGGCATATTCTCCATGTTCTTCATTCTCTATTCGACAAGTGTCGATATCTTGCAAACGTCTGTGATACACTTAGAAACTCGAGGTTAAAGAAAGTCGGCTGCTATGATATTGAGTGAAAAGAACCTGATATTTCTTACCAAATAAGGAGTAAAAGAGCTAAAATTTCAGCTTACTTAGAAGTGTTGCAAAAGATCTCCTTTAGTTAAGCTCATGGGCTTATACCCGGTTATAGGCCAAGTGACCTTACAAAAGGAAAGATATTTCGATTAAGGAATAAATTCTTCATTAAATAAAATTTTAAATTTATCAGTATATCTTCTCCTAAAATTACCTTTAATTACATGCTGTGCTTTTGATAAAAAATGTCTTTGATCTGTTTAGTCTCTATTTTTAACCAAAATACTGATCCTTTTCTTGCTTATTTTCCCGGGTGTCAGTCTCAGTCGGAAAAATGGCTCCACCGGGATTCAATACAAAATTGTAATATCAGGAAATGTCTGCAGACACATGACCGACTGTCAATAACCTTCTCAATTGTTCTCATTTGCTTAGGTTTAGAAAGTTCTGAAGCAAAGAATAGAAACTTTTCTCACCCTTTCCCGACAAGTGCACCGCTATAGAAAAAGTGGTACTCCTCCTAATTCAGAATACTTAACAAAAATTCCATTTCACTGAAATTGCACTTTTTTAATTCACTCCTTGTCAACGAACGTTCTTTTCAATTGCAAGTGTCTTCTACAAGTTATTTGCTGTTAGCTAGATACGTTTCTAGTGTTTCCTATAAAAAAAAACCCTTTTTTTTCTATAATCTTTGACTATGGGTTAAAAAAACCTCCCCTCCTTGAAATTCCTTGGCCTATAACTAATATAAATTTACACCGGCTTCTGGATAAATTTAGGAACAACGATGAGTACACTTACCATAGAGGAGTGCATGCGATGGGTCTGACCCAAAGCCCCAACACTGTGTTTTTACGTCGAATAATTCTGAAAGGTGATAGGTTTATAAACAAAAACTTTTTCTAGAAAAATTTCTTAGAACTCTAATATTTTCCGATCCCTCCAATTGGGCGTAGGTCTAATTTAGAGTTGCTTTATTAGTCTTACTACATTATTTCATTATGATACAAAACTTAAAGTAGTTTTATATTGTTGTCGATGTAATTGTCTGATGATGTTTGTTGTTTGTATAAACACGAAATATTTTGGAATCAGCAATTGGCTCCATTCATTCACATCTCCAATTCTGCTCTTTATGTTTTTGTTAGGCATTTTT
This sequence comes from Morbakka virulenta, assembly GCA_003991215.1. NCBI lineage: Eukaryota > Metazoa > Cnidaria > Cubozoa > Carybdeida > Carukiidae > Morbakka > Morbakka virulenta. The sequence goes on along the minus strand of RDPX01000087.1, from coordinate 1,199,180 downwards.
ACTCATATTGACAGGTCTTTTGATATCTGCTTTATGGCCTAAGGAGCCTTTATCGTATTTCAAAAGTGCTAATCTGAGGTTGATAAAACTTCATACACACAATGCCTGTCACAAATGCTGCTTAAAAGACTTTAAAATGATCAATTAGATCTAACAAATCTCTATTGTCTGCATCTAAAACCCCTTACATTCCAAATTGCAGGTTGTAAGAAGCTGATATTATATTTTCTGTGCTCTAAGAGAAGGCAGTGTTACTTTAGTTTTCAAATTCTCATAAATATCAACTGTGTAAATTAAAAAAGCCTAAACTGACCCTTAAAACGTGGTAAAAAATTTCAAAATTAGATTTAAAGTTGACTTAAAAATCTGCGGCATCCTAAAATTTACCAAGTTTTATTTTGTGAGTAAAAACTATGTAAGTATCCTATATGCAATGAAATGTGGCTTAGGCAATATGGATTCAATGCATGATTTGATTGAGGGAGAAAATGCACTGATTTTGAGGGTTGCCATCAACGAATATTAGCACATGGAATATCTCCTATCGAAGGTAAGAAGGGAAGGCTTAGGAACTGATTCGTAAAATCTCAAAATCAATATGAAATCTTTATTACTGACAGTCGACTTTTTTCCAGCAACTGTTTCATTACCCATCAGTGAAGCATAAGGCAAAGCCTTCTTAAAAGATACCCTTTATCAACTAAAGTACTTAATGCATTAATGCATCAGTGCACTTAATGCACTTAATACACTTAATGCACTTAATGCACTTAATGCACTTAATGCAATTAATGCAATTAATGCACTTAATGGAATTAATGCAATTAATGCACTTAATGGAATTAATGCAATTAATGCACTTAATGGAATTAATGCACTTAATGCACTTAATGCACTTATTGCACTTAATGTGTTAGTGTACTTAAGCACTCAATGTTCTTCTCAAAACTATAATTTACCATCCAATAATTGTCTAGGAATATCAANGGCAAAGCCTTCTTAAAAGATACCCTTTATCAACTAAAGTACTTAATGCATTAATGCATCAGTGCACTTAATGCACTTAATACACTTAATGCACTTAATGCACTTAATGCACTTAATGCACTTAATGCACTTAATGCACTTAATGCACTTAATGCACTTAATGCACTTAATGCACTTAATGCACTTAATGCACTTAATGCACTTAATGCAATTAATGCAATTAATGGAATTAATGCAATTAATGCAATTAATGGAATTAATGCACTTAATGCACTTAATGCACTTATTGCACTTAATGTGTTAGTGTACTTAAGCACTCAATGTTCTTCTCAAAACTATAATTTACCATCCAATAATTGTCTAGGAATATCAAGCAAGTTATGAAAAAGAAAGCCTTATTCACACACATAAAAACACAAACGCATTTCAAATTTTATGTCTGCAATTTCGTGGGTAATAAAAGGTGGTAAGTGAACCTTTCCTTTGTCATACTTAATAAAAAGCATTGTTTTTCCATAAGGAAGACAGAATGACCCAAAGATGTTAATTTTATATAGAATTGAAGGGATTAGATCCCAGCTGTCATGAAGTAATGATGGTTCCGGTACACGTTTTATTTTACTTTAAAAAATTTTTCTTTTACTCCTTATTCTTTGCAAAGCCGCATTTTACTGACGTGGAGAAAGATCTCATCTTAGACTATATCAGAGCCGTTGTGCTTTTTGCTGACTATCTTCATATTCAATACGTGTTTATTTTTGTACATCAACGCAATATCTCATATGCGACAGCAGACGATACAGTTAAAACTGAAATTCAGACTCAGGCTGTAAGTCAATGAAAGACAGGGAGACGCTATATTTACCTATGGTTTTAGCATCAAACTACACCCCTATTATCCCACTTCAAGACTCTTGCACTTAAAACAAATTTTCAAAGATGAATTGACCAAAATAGATAATGGTATTTTCTCTGTTAATTCACCTGATAAAAGATTTTTATTTTATTTGAGTTTAAAGTTAGCTAAATTTTTGTTTGTTTATGAGTTTTTCTCTCATTAGCTAAGAAAATCGGTTTAACTTTGGAGCCTCTTAGAAATCAGCTGGTGGTATATCACTTTTAGCAGAGATCAAGCAGTAAAACCTTTACCAGCTCATGCCCCTCACACGAAAATGAACATTTAATGATAAAGAGTTGGTTGGCTTTTCCAATTTTGCAGTGATATTTCTTAAAATGAATTGCCGAAGCAACAGAAAAGATTCTTGTATTAAAATCAACACAACCCAGCATTGCCATTTTGCTAGTTCAAATCTCGTAGGACATGACAGCTAGAATATTTAAAGTATAATTATCCCAAACCTGATGTCTTCCTGAACATTTTTCACTTGTTAGTGATAAAGTTACGACAAATTTAGTTCATGTGTACAATAACAAAGAAAAACCTTTCAACAAAACCCAATTACTTATAGTGACCTTTGGTCTCATTGCAATACAAACATTCAGTTTAAATTCTTTATTTAACATTCTTTATTGATTCATAATAATTTATAAACAACTCAGTCGCCAAAAGTAATTTTGAATTACGCTTGTGTTTTGTATTCCTTACAGTACTTCTCTCTAACTTTGGCATGATTTAATCTAAGGAAACAGCAAATGATTGAGCCATTTTTGAGAAAATTCGTGCAAATTAATTTACTTGCTGACTTGAGGATGATTAAAGTCGGCCTTTAGAGGTTCACTCTAATTCCTTGAGGGTTTTGGCTTTTCAGGCAATTTATCCTCCTCTTCTTCACCATTGTCAATTTTAAGTCTTCTTGGACAGCTAGGCTTCCACTTACAGTTTTTCGTTTTTTAATGCAATGTAGAAGTACTTAATAAAGGGACAAGCTGCATTTACTTGGACACACTAGTAAGCCATTATCGATATTATTTTGCATATTATAGAAAACAATCTTCCCTTAAAATCAATTCCCAAGGTTATTTCTAATTTTACCCACTTTGACTTTTGCATGGGAACATCAGGTGGGTGAGGGCATAGGAAAAACAGTCATCTAAATTTTAGACCATATTTCCAATCAAATACTTGAATACTCACATAGTATTGGGATATGAATTCGATGTAATAACTTCAGGCTCATCAAAGAGGTACTTCAACAGAAATCTCCTTTTTTGGTTTTAACGTCATTTTCCTCCCAGTAACTCGGGCTCAGACGGTGCCCTTCACAGGGACTTGGATTCGGCAGTGAGTAGTTACTGGGCTGGAAGCCTTTCATGACGCCAACCCATGGCTTTTTCTTTTCTTCTTTTTCTTCTTCTTCTTCTTCTTCTTCTTTTCGGCCTTTTTCCAATGCTACGTCGGGTCGGCCGCTCGACACTGCATCCCCCAACTTCTTCTATCCTCCCACGCGCCTTCCCTTAGTTCCACTGTTTCCATGTCCCTCTTGATTACATCCGGTAGCCTGATCTTTTGCCTGCCTCTTCTTCTCCTTCCAGTTACCGGAGCTTCCCATACATCTTTTAGCACCTCTCCTGGTTTTCTTCTCATGACATGTCCATGCCACCTGAGCCTGGCTTTTCTGGCTTTGTCCTTAATACTTTCAACCTTCACAAATTTTTCTTATGTCCTCATTTGTTCTGTGCTCATGTGGGGAGATTCCACATATCCATTTTTTGGTGAAGTTCCAAAATCGCAAGCTCGGGAAATCGAAGCCGGGACCTCTTGGTTACAGTACAGTTGCACTAACCAGTAAGCCACGGCTTCTCAAACTACAAAAAAAGCCATTAACAAATAAATTATGATAAAATACTGAAGATACGCTCAAAAAAAACTCTTCGTTGGCTCCAATTTTTGAATAAATAAATTTTAGTTCAAAAAAAACAAAATTCTAGTTGAAAATTTTGTTTTAATAAAAACAGCTTACCTGGAAATTAGATGAAATTTTTGGTGTTTGTCAAGTTGTGGATAAGAGGCAGGAAAACATTGTTGTTATTGGTAACATTTGTTTGTAGCACAACAATGTCTTAGTGGATTTGCGTCAAATTTTTGTCACTGATAATTAATTCTTCGTCCATTGAACAAGCACATGCATAGTGCTTATTTAAAGGACCAGGAATTTTTTACATTTTTACAGGAATTTATTGCAATAAAAATCTTATTTGGTAAAACCTACTGTCAAAAGGGGTCTGGTTGAAACAAGTGATAGAGATAGATACTTTTAAAAAGTTTGAAAGTAAAGTTGATTTAGTATCCAATAATATAGTCAATACGACCTTCTTTATGCCATCATTGTAAGTTTTGTTACTTCTAAATCTTCCTAACAATGTAAGATTTGAGTTTAAATAAATTCCTCGATTCTTCCTAAAAACACTTTCTGGTATTCAACGCAACCTAATGAGACAGAGAATACCTGTGGTTCGAATAATCTCTTAAAGAGTTACTTGACGAGTAGCTAAAAGGAAGACGATTTCTGAGTCATTGAGGACCGAAAGACAAATACGGCAATCCGGTAATACTATAGAGTTTGACTTGCAACGTTAAACCGGGTATTTATTCAATTTTTGAATAACATTGCCAAGTTGACATTCTTATAACCAACATTTTTATAAAATAAAATGTATTTATAAAGTTATTACATGACAAGGAAAGTCAATGTAAGGGGGCTCGTACCCTAAGGGAGGGACACTTTGACTGGAGGCTAGTAGACAATAATCATGACTCTTTTTCAAGGTAACAAAACGGTCAGACAATACTTCTTTTCAATCCAACAATAATGAAATCCCGACGAGTCTTTCACGTAACTTGCAAATATCTTATCTTGATATTCCTATCCTACATTCATAAGATTTGCAAGACAAAGGTAAATGAACTTTGTTCTTTTCTTGTTAGTCATAAGATGGGGTTAGGTGACCTGTGACCAGCGGGTCATCAAATCATTTCAAAATTCTATTGTTTGCAAGTAAAGTATATTTTTGATCGTCGTAGTCACCTGAGAATGACCTCATGATGCCTATCAGTCCACAGTTCATAGTCAAACTTTTTGTTCTGTGCATTTTTAATATTCTGTGGGTTATACTAGCAAACGTTTGTTTGGAGTTTTATTGACCCGGTCATATCAACATTGATTTTAATAATTTTTATCAATTCAGAACATTATTATCCATATCGTATTCTAAGTCAAATGATTTAAATTCATTCCAAAACAACTTTGGAGAGTTATTAGCCAAATCAAAGGTTATGGAAACTGCTTAATATCACCAAAAGCAATCAGAAGGTTGCGCATAATATGACGCCCCTGTCTCTTGATTTGGATCTTCGTGGCTATGTATATTTTCTGTATATATTAGTAAAGCAGTCTTATCTTTGATCGGTGACTTCTACGAAATGGAATGTAAATATTTCTTTGATGAAACCAATTTTGAAGACTTAAGGGTAATAGAAGAGATGAACAGCTGTTTATTTTTATACAAGTCACAAGAAAAAAAACCATTACCTCATTTGAACTTACTGGAAAGAGAGGGGTTAACAAATAAAAAAGAAGCTCAAATTGGGCAACAAAATTTATTTTTAATAAATTGAGCAAGAGTGCCTTAATCGAATTCCTTTCAATAAAAAATAATTTTGTTTTGTAACTTACGACAAAAAATATATCAGAAAAAAATGTATAAACATTGATGAGTGATAATTAATGAGTGATATGAGTGATAATTCAGTGTTGCGTATGAAGCAAAACTTTGAAAATTGAATATGATAAAAATAGAAATTGTTTGATGTTCGAGTAGCTGAATGGTTAAATTAGTAGAGCATGAGATTCTTAATGTCAAGGTTATGGGTATAAAGAACGTGCTAGGTTGGTTCCCCCTCCTGGTTTCTTTGTAGTAAAAAACATTGCTCTTATTCCAAAAATATTTGTACGGGAACCGTATATTTGTAGTTGTTTTAATTGTCATTTTCTAAAACGCTGACTGTAATGGGTTTTCAAAAAGAAATAATGTTATGAAAAATAACTGCAATGTAATAGAATCAGAACAAGTCTTGGTACCACATTTTCAACACAAACTTGTGGAATGCTGTAGAAAGTAAGAGTTCGAAATGCAGGAGAACGGGGTGTAGATACTTCCAAACTAAGTATCAAAGCAACACTAAAGTAGCTGACATAAAATCAGATGTAAATTAGGAGGCTCTAAAACCGCCAATGAGTAGAAGCGCAGTGGGGCTGGAGGGGGGATCTACAAGCAAGCCAGGAGAAAGAGTATCCTCCTGCTAATATCAATCGAAGCGACCATTCAGAAAAACTTATTATTAGCTAAAAGTTGAGTTGAAAATTCATAGTTATTCATAGTTAATACCTCTATTCGGAAACAAATATTGTTTATTCAGACAATTTTTCTAAGAGCTTAAAAAATCTTTTAACTGATGCATGTTTTTGGTGTTTATGGTGGTATAAAAAGCCGTGAATGAATTTCATTCTCTGGACATGTCAAGTCATATCTTTCTCCACTTAGTGGCACTGATGTGACAGTTATCCCTATTACTTAACACTTAATACCTTTGCCATTTTCGCTGGGTTTAATACCACTTTGGACTCTAAATCTGTTCTTCTGGTACTGAAGGTAACTAAGATCTGGTGAGTGCTGGTTAGTTTAAAAGTTCCCCAATAAGAAAAATTCGAATTATGTAACGATTAAACTTCAAATTCTTGGATAATCACACGAGTTGCCTTAGCAAGCTGAAACCCGGAAATAAATAATGACCTGAAGTCACATTATCAATGAACCGTAACAGCTATTATTATAATGGAGTTCTCCAACCAGTTACTATTCCATTATTATTGGCTAAATATTATTAACCTTACCTGTTTCAATTACTGTACATCTTTCATTCATTTCCCAAAATTCTATGCTTTAAATTACACAGATATTTAGCCAAGACAAGCTACTGAAACAAAGCTGTTGAACAGTTTTTTTAAACAAAACAACAAAGGAAAACAATAACGAAACAAACAACAGGAACGGAAAACAAAAGAAAACGAAAAAAGCAACAAATTAATTGCAATTTAGAAACATTGTAATCAAAAACACTTCTTGCTGAGTTTCTGTTCAATTTTCCTTTTTTTGTATCACGTCTCGTCCTAGATAATGGAACACGCTGGTGACAACATATGCCTTCAATATGGTCTTTCCGTTTTCAATAAGTTAGAATGCGGTTACAATGCTGCATGAGGAAACAGATTAACTACTATTTAAGGTAAGTACATTTTGTTTCAGAACATGTTGATTAAATGTATTTACCTATTTGAAACAGCAGCTTATTAATCCATAATGTAAGTTAATAATTTCCAATGTATTTCGTTCCTGTTTTGATTTCTAAAAATCTTTTTTTTCTTCACCTTTGTAAACAGAGACAATATAATTACTAAATATACTAAAGGGTTTATTTGTAGTATAAAGTGAAATCCACCTTAGATACTCTTTTATTTGTTTGTTTTTGTTAAACTAACAATACGATATGATTTCTTTGAGCTTGTCAAATATCCTTATGTGCTTTTAATATACAGTAGATAGATAAATAAGAGGGAGAATGAGAGAGAGAGAGAGAGAGAGAGAGAGAGAGAGAGAGAGAGAGAGAGAGAGAGAGAGAGAGAGAGGGGAGGGAGAGAG
>RDPX01000087.1:1111498-1190589 GCA_003991215.1 Morbakka virulenta | reverse complement strand
AGAGAGAGAGAGGAGAGAGAGAGAGAGAGAGAGAGAGAGAGAGAGAGAGAGAAGAATGAATTGGTGGATAGGATATGAAGTTAGGCCATTTTATTTAACATTTTGCTAACCTTAAAAGCAGTCATTTTGGTAAAACCTGATGAATTAATGAGAGCATTCTTATAACCCACTGTTTAATAAAATTCAGCCTTTTCTTATGAAAGAAGGATTTTTTTCCTATTGCAACTACAACTGTAAGCTTTCTCAAAAATGCTGTTGTATTGTCTAATAGTTTTCAACCTGTACTTCTAAAAGGTACTGATTAACAAACAGTACGAATAGTAAGATAAGATCTCACTGAGTAACTTTTGGTCTTGTAAAAGAAAAGGAGCCCGCTGTGAAAACATTGGTGGTTAAAAGAAGCAAGAGAGAAAAAGAGAGCCCATACCTGAGTCAGTAGGAGTTTGGCAGTATTTATCAAGTGCCACATTTTGAGGATTAAGTTACTGCAGCAAAATAGTAATTTCATCTTGGTAGTTTTCGTTGAAGGTAAATCTTTTAATATCTTACAAGCCCCTACTTAGTTTTGCATTCAGTAATTTGTTTTTGATTGTCATTGGCAAGTGTAGGTTTTAGGGGTAAGAAAGCTGCCACAATGTTGTATTTTCTTACATACGATTCTATCTTTACCATTAGTTTAGGTTTTGATCTCTTTTCTCTCATGTTTCGAATATATAGTTGCAAATATTACAAGGATGGCTGAATGTCTTAGTAACTGCCACAATTTGGTAATAACGAAAAGGTTTCTGGTTCAATTTCTTGAACTTATGTTTGACTTTTCGATCGGTATGTTTTTGTAATTTTCTTTCAGTGTGAAATACTCTGTGCATTAAAAATTATAGATAAAGTAGTATGATCAGGAAGCACTTGACAACCAGGATCCAGATAAAAGAGGAAGTATTCTAGGATAAAAGAGGATACGATGGAGACTACAAAATGAAACGTTCCAGGTACAGGATGTAAATTTGTCTTTGTTGGTAGCCTGACATGATATGCTGCACAAATATTTCATTAGCATTGCAAAGGTCGGACAAGAAGAAAGCCACTCAATATAAAACTCACTATGAAAATCCTGTTTATCCTATTATTTTCATAATTCTTAATGCCAAGATCATTCTTTTCATTTATTGATTTTCTTGTTTCTGGCCCAACATAGTCCCATCATAGTATAAGACCTAGAGAAAGTTAAGAAATAATTGTTACCTTTTGCCATTAATTCAATTGTTATTTTATTTTAGAAATCTTGTCTCCTTTCCAACTTATCGTTATTCTCTTTGTTTTTGATTTCTTAAGGGATTTTTGTTTTGAAAGATGGTGTATTTGTTTGCTTAAAGTAGTAATAATCGACTCTTCCTTTTGTTAAATTTGTTATTTTAGAAGACTATTCTGTCAATTATGTCTTTGCAGGTTTTAGTATTAGACCTCTTATATTCCTTTCATTTTCTTTATTTTTTTGTCTTTGCTCTTTATTAGTTCGAGAGTCATTAAGGCTTTATATAAGCGCCTTTGTTCAAGCAATGTAAAAAATTTAAACTAGAAAAGGGGATACGTGGAAAACCGTATCAGATAAGTAATAGACCAAATCTCAAGACAGCTGAAGCACGAAAAGAATCACTTTATAAGTGTGTCTAAGTTTGTGTCGTTAGACTTTTCAAGATGGCTTTGCCTTTCTATACTATATCCATTATCCTGAAAAGTACCAAAACGGTTTAAAATTTCTCATTCAAAGTAATAAATAGCTTGCAATTAATAGTTTCACGATTTTTCGATCATCAAATATCCTGAAACTATTAGTTGCAATCATAGTTCTTATTTTTTGTGTTTTATCTTATGTATGTGCTCTGCTATATGCATTGAGCACCTTTTGATACGAATACACAAGATTACACACACACACACATATGTTCCACTTCATAACAGAAAGCTCTTACAATTAGGAAAATGGCTACAGCTTTAATGTTGCATTTGAAATTATGTTAGTTGAAATATTTTCAAACTGAAAAAGAAGCAAAACAGGTAAAAAAGTGAAAAATGAAAAAAATGTGAAATAGATCTTTTTAACTGCTGAAGATATAGGATCCTAAATAACAAAAGTTATTTAAGAGAATAAAAAACAAAGAAAAAAAGAAAAAATTCAAAGTATCATTTTTACATTTCCTCTTTAGTTAATTTTATTTTTCCTTGATGTTTTGTCTTGGTTTAGTATAAACAGTATTACCTATCTTCTCTGCCTTTCGACTTGGTCAGTGATGAATTAATAAATAATGTTGTTTATCTTGTCGAAAACACAAGTCTTCCCTATTTGTGACACCTTGCCATAGTACACAAATGAGAAATATCTATAACACTTGCCAAACAGCACGAAGTATCGGAAAAACAGATTATCATATCTCGGAGCGTAATTGTATATAAATGAGTGCACCTTGAGGGATTCTTCTCAATATATCCGATACCATTAATATTTAAAACAATATCAACGATGCCACTAAGCGAGAAAGTGTCTACAGGTTCATTAACTGTCATCCAAATTATGAAAAATGTAGAGAAATCATTTGCCTAAAATAAATGTACATGTATGAAAACGCGTGTGGTATATTAGTTATTAAGCGATAAAACGAAAATTTTGTATACAAGGAAGTTAGGTAAAGGTCAGAGAAATATGAAATTGGTCGAAATGTAGCACAAGAAGTACGTGACATGTGAATTTCCAAAAGTCACAAAGGTCCACTTGGAAGTTACCAAATTATCAATTATTCTTCAAAGAGATTATCAGCTCTAATGTGTTGAATGATATTGCTGGTTTCAATTTTTATAGGCAGTGTTTGCTACAGTTCTTCACCAATCGCTCTATTACAAAAGGAATTAGTTTGATTAACAGGACTTTTGAGAAATAATCCTTCCTGACGTAATCTTCATAATAAAAATAGCTTTGTTACTTTATAATCCCCTAACTAATAAAATGGGTTTTATAATTAATAATGAAAGCAATTGAAAATGACGTGTGTTACATTGGATGTGTTCCAATGTCTTCAGACAACCCTCAACCTGGGCCTACCATATCAGAGTCGTGAACATTTAGCTTTCTTTAAAAGACGTGTAAGTAATTTCGTATCGATCAAATCTCAAGAATGCAAATGCAAATAAATGATTTCTTTTACTAAAAAAGAAGATTATCATCGGACATTTTCCCTCTTTCAAAAAGGGACGCAGCTATGAAGAAATAAGAATTTGAATATTTGCTAGTAACTTTATGTAATTATAATCAAAATAGGTATATATACATATAATTCCCTTGTTTTTGCCTTCTACTATGTTCTTGTGGTTGTTACTACTAACATTTGGATTTTGTATAATGTATAAAATAAATGCCACTCAGAGTACTATCTATATACAATGACCATGTTAAAGATCCCTAAGTAAACTTAGATTGAGGTAGTTTTATTAACAATAAAATTAAATATTGTACATTGTTACAATCTACAGGTAAATCATTACTCTTTTGTTGTGCTTTGACATTTTCATGTTTTTACGAGCAACTATCCCATTTTCTGTTAATTCTTCACCTGTTCTAAAAACCACAGCCAAGTATTTTCTGATTAAACCTTATCTTATTTTTTAATTAGACCTAAAGTCTTGGTGACCATCATTGGTAAAATAAAACAATGTTATATTTAGAGAGATTCGTGAAAAGGAAGTGAAATATTGTGAAAATCTTTTTGATGGAGATTATTGATTGTGATATATGGGTGCATGCTGTACCAGCTGAAGTAACCAGATCCTTTTCCAACCACATCTTAGATGCAAGAGCTCCATTCTTCCTCCAGATCCTTATCATTGAATATATCATCCCGATATCTTATGTGCGAATGATTCTCCTACAGAATGACAACTTCCTTCCATGACAGAAACAACTGCTCTACAAAAAAAAAGAAGGGCAAGGAAAAGTTGTAAAAACCGCTTTGATGGAGAGAAAGTGAAAGTAAAAATCAGGTTATACAACATCGCAAGATTTTTTTATATGTATCCGCAATAATTGATGTGTGGTATATTTTAGAAATTTCCTACTTAGCCAACAAACTATCAGCTGGATGAAATCGTCATTCACAGCCACGGGCTAAAAAGCAAAGAAACAAGAATTGGTGGAACACTGAGGATGCTCCATGAACTCCATAAACTTAACAATGCAGTATATTGACATCAAAACTAATATGAGAATACACACATTGCTTTAGATACCCGCGTAAACTTCTCTTTTAAGATTTATTATTTCCGTTACTATGGTTATAAAGTAAATATGAAATTCGTCAAATTGCTCCTGTTTCTTCCCCTGCCTGAAGGTTAAATATTGGGACATTGCATGTTAGATTATATTTTGTAACTGTGGAATATATTTGCACTGTGAACCTGATGCTTATTCACATTTTAATCTCCATACACCTTAGATGAATTAAGTCCAATTAATGATGCCAAGTCTTTGGTGTGCAACAGCTACTGCAATAACTTCTAGATTATAGCTTCTATACTATTTTGTGACCTGACGTTTATTTTCATTACCAATCTTCCGTCCATAATGTTCATTTCCAACCAATTTTTTCATATTGTTTTTTATCTTATGTACACCTCATTGTTTCTCGGACTTAAGTATGTGGTTCTCCCTGTCCATAAGCTGGAAAATCGATTAACAAGTTAACAAAAGCTTTACAAGTACCCCTTCCTCAGCTGTAATCTAAAATTGTAAGTTAAAAGTACAAGCTAAAACTGTAAACTAGAAGTGTAACTTAAAAGTACAAGCTAAAACTGTAAGCTTGAAGTGTAACTTAAAAGTACAAGCTAAAACTGTAAGCTTGAAGTGTAACGTAAAAGTACAAGCTAAAACTGTAAGCTTGAAGTGTAACTTAAAAGTACAAGCTAAAACTGTAAGCTTGAAGTGTAACGTAAAAGTACAAGCTAAAACTGTAAGCTTGAAGTGTAACTTAAAAGTACAAGCTAAAACTGTAAGCTAGAAGTGTAAGTTAAAAGTACAAGCTAAAACTGTAAGCTTGAAGTGTAACTTAAAAGTACAAGCTAAAACTGTAAGCTTGAAGTGTAACTTAAAAGTACAAGCTAAAACTGTAAGCTTGAAGTGTAACGTTAAAAGTACAAGCTAAAACTGTAAGCTTGAAGTGTAACTTAAAAGTACAAGCTAAAACTGTAAGCTAGAAGTGTAAGTTAAAAGTACAAGCTAAAACTGTAAGCTAGAAGTGTAAGTTAAAAGTACAAGCTAGAGGTATAAGCTAAAAGTGTAAGCTTAAAGAGTTAGCTAAGATTGTAAGCTAAAAATGTAAGCTAAAAATATAATCTAAAAATATAAGTTAAAAAAGCAATCTAAAAGTGTGAGTTTTTTATGACAAGCATGTTTCAAAATCTCCTTTTTCTAATGGCTTTAGGTTTTTCTCAGACCAGTAATCATCTATAAGAAAACTGCTGACGTTAGCTGGGTTAACAAGAAGAGTACACGTTGTCTTCTCAGTTTAGCACTCTTTTCTTGTTGTTTGTTTTAAAAATGTTTTCAAAAGACAAAGAGGGTTTATTATACTGACCCGTATAAACTTTCTTTGTATCTTTTCGTAGTACTTGTATCAAATAAAACTGAGAATCATGACGTCTTCCTTCTGTAACGTGATCAGAACATTAAATCCAGTTAGGTGCTGTTTTGTCCCAAAACCTTTATACAAACTATGGCATTGAAACTGTTTTCATGTAAAGTTACAAACTCCTAAAGGAGAATAAATAATTGATTTGGTACAAGAATAAGGTGGCAGGTAAGAAAGCTCCATAACGACTGAAAATAAAAGAGCACAGCATTGTGACAGTGGCTTTATGATAAGTAGCAATCGAACCAATCAAACTTATACATTTTCTTGATACTTACCTGTCCCTATTGTCCAAATAAACTCTGTTTGTATGTGGTTTTTGCCATCAACATGGGTTAGAATAGAAGATTTAAGGTATGATAATGTATTCCACGAGGACCTATATGGAGAACATACGCATTGCGCACAAGTGGAGGATAGCATTTTTATGTTAATAACAACCTCACCTGCAATTTAATGTTTTGAAAAGTTCATATTTTCTTTTAAGTCCCTTGATCCCCATTTTATTCCATCAAATTAATAAAAATAGGCCAACTTACAATGAATTGACACTAAAGCAATATAAGGTGTAATTTAATCCTTCAACACCCAGGAACAGCAAACTAAAAGTTGACTGGACAACAAGCGTTTGTAAAAAAAACAAAGCTTAATGTTTGACGTGATATTTTAGCTTTTCTAGATTCTGTTGACAAAAATTTAAGAACATATGAAATGTATTGGATATCTTTCTGTTGCTATTGCCATAGCTATATGAAGTTAAAGTAGAAATAATGTTCTTCCAATAGATGGATAAGAATTTTAGTAAAGTGCCTTAAAACTGGTATTGCCAAGTTTTGTATTAGGAGGTAATGTATGTAAAATATTCGCTATATGTCAACCAATCGTGTCAATGGATAATATGTTAGGTCAGCACGTATACACATCATATTGGAAGCCAAAGGCAGCTAGAGAGAATTTATTGAATGTTGCTTCATTTCAATTTTATATGTCACAACTTCCCTAGTGTTCAACAGAGGCATTTATATTTCAACTATCTTATTCAAAGGTTATTGATTTCAGACAAAACCAAAAGTTTACTGCCTACTTATTAAATAATCTAATTGAATTGCTACCACTTTTTATAAGGTGTAAAATTTCAATCTCACTGAAATTCAAAACTATTGTATCTTCTCAGAATAAAAAACTATTTGTTTCTCGCTAGGACACGTTATCGTAAAAATCTATGCCCTGTCTAACGAAAAAGGAAAACTGTTGAGTAAGGGACTGGCGCAAATAAATATAAAGGCTCTGCTGCAGTCAATACTACTAGTACTATTAGAGATAATAACCTCCAAGTCAAGTCAGCATTGGAAGGTAAAAATACATCAACAGGTAAGCAACTAGAGAGGCATCAAGATATCAGTTGAAGTTCACTTTTCATGGTAATTTAATTTCTAATAAGAGATCGTCCTATGGTAAGAACTTTATCTTGGTTTATTTTTTAACATTTTTGTACCTACTCCTAATCTTTATGGTTTTCTGACTTTTTTCATATTTTTTTTTCACTTCCATGCATTTCTGCTCGTATAGGTAGCCATGTAATGCTTTAGTCCCATAATGTTTTGTTCCTTAATTCGGATTAGCATTCTAAGTAGGACATCACTTTTAAACCGAAAAGGTTTGATATGGTCATACTATTGACATTTTGAAGAATTAAACTTTCTAAGGACATTTCGTTTTGTTACGTTTGGTCATATAAACCATTGTACGTCTGTCATAGTAACATATTCAAGATTCTCTGCAGGAAACAAACACACCACACTGATGTTATTCCCAATAAAAACTGATTTACTTAAATATTTCTTGTGCATTTCTAGTGTATCTTGAGTCGTCAATAGTTGCATTTTCTCTGCTCTCGTCATTTATCCTGTTGTGAGTGTGATTCGAATGAACTGATAACAGTCTCATGTGTTAAAAATAGGCTTAACCTTAAGGAAACTTTTCTCTGATGGGTCAAATTAGAAAAGTGAAACAAAGACATCCACCAGCTACATTTAAAAATTAGGAGGTGGATAGCGTCATTATAAACGACACTGAAAACCAAAAATATGATAAATGGGATAAATAAAATTTAATTGAGAAAGATTGAAAGGCAATAGAGTGCAATTTGTGATTGTATCATACAACACTATGAATATGCAAGTTATGTTTGCATTTTATTAAGCTGCGTTTCGAAATTATCCCTACTGGTCTACTAGAAGGCTACGTGATCACCGCACTTTGTAAACCTGAATATATGAAGTCACAACTTGCCAGCTTTTTCTTTAGTTTCTCATTTTACGAGTTATACACATCCGTTGACTCTTTTTCAATGTCACCAAACCAAGGTAAAAATGACTAAACAAACGCCCTTATCTCCGCAGAATTTCATTGGCTGTTTTCAAGTCAATTTGCGCTTCCAGTAAATATTCACTAGTTTATCGAACCTATTTAAGACCTTTTACCATACTTGAACTAGAATCACTTTTTTTAAGTTGAAGCATAATATCGGCCAAGGCTTGTGCTTCCTATCGTGTCTGGCTATTGTGAGTCGCCCTGACATTTACCAAGAAGTGCTGGATTTACATGTTTGTAGCCCTTTCAAAGGTTTTCTATAGCATCGAGACAACCACACCACCCGACGTCGAGTAAACGTTTCACAGTCGGTAGACAAAGAGAATTGAGTATAGCCGTCAGACAATTACAATGATGTATGAAAGTGAGAAAAATTTATAAATTCACTGGATGTAGTTGAAGAAATCAATGATGGAAAGTACCCGATTCACCTTTACACAGGCCAATAAGATTCAAAGAATTTACACAATAGAGCATGTTTTCGACAAAATTATTTTTTTCTCTGATTTTCGCTTGCATGCCAGAAAATCTCGCATTCATGTTAGAGGCATTGTCAAAAGATTGGTTCCTGCAATCTTTACAAAAATGTCATGCCCTTGCATTAGTTATTATTGTTACTATGGAAAGGACTGAAATCTGAAAAACGTTCAACTGGTCTCTCCTACAAAGCATAGGAAAATATCGTGACCTTCTGATTAGTATGACATACATCAGAGGATGAGCCAATGACAACACAGTAGTATTTTGTTGCTCTTATCTCCATCAGTACCCTCTGTATATCGTCCTGGCTAAAAATGTTGATGAGCTTATTACATATTGTGGGATACAAACATGAAATATGACTTTGACCTTTGTCGGGTCGACATTGTATATTTTTCTAAAGAAACACGTCATATTCNATGCCCTTGCATTAGTTATTATTGTTACTATGGAAAGGACTGAAATCTGAAAAACGTTCAACTGGTCTCTCCTACAAAGCATAGGAAAATATCGTGACCTTCTGATTAGTATGACATACATCAGAGGATGAGCCAATGACAACACAGTAGTATTTTGTTGCTCTTATCTCCATCAGTACCCTCTGTATATCGTCCTGGCTAAAAATGTTGATGAGCTTATTACATATTGTGGGATACAAACATGAAATATGACTTTGACCTTTGTCGGGTCGACATTGTATATTTTTCTAAAGAAACACGTCATATTCGCGAAGCAATTCCAGATATCCAAGGTAATTGCTATTGTTTGCATATCCCATGATTTCTTCATTGCCTCGAAATGGCAGACCACGATGAAAGTACATGGGTGACCTTTCAAATGCACTGAAGAGCCTAGTTTCAATATCTGTTGTTTGACACCCTGTTCAGTTAAAGATATATCAATTCTCTGCCAATATTTATCAGACAACTGTCTAAAGCGACTTTTTGTCTTTTTTGCTGCTTTCTTGACTGTCCAAATCACTTACAAGACAAGTGTTGTTTCATATTCGGATGCAGAACCAACAAGATACCAATTTATTTTTTACTGAATTGTGATCCTTTATGAATATTAAAGAAATGAATAAATAGCATTCAGTATACATCTCTTTTTTAGATGACAGAAAATAGCTAAACCAATCTCAGAGTTTCGTCACTGAATTCTTCTCGAAAGAAGAGAGACGAAGTAAGTCGTCTCTTGATTTATTCCCTCAGGATGACTTTTTCCGAAGCATTAAATCCATTTGCAATGTGTTGGCATTCAGCCACCTATCCTTTTAGAAAGGACCTGGAATGGAACCAGAAAATGACGTCCGTTTCTACCTGGGTCAATTGACGTTTTAGTTTATAATGTAGTAGCTAGCTTTATTTTCCTGTATATTTTTATCAGTGCCTTCGCGTTCTGAAGTTTATTCTTCTGTCTGTTTAGAACAAGGAACTTGATTGCACTCGGATTCCCATCACAAGAACACAGAACGGCATGCATTGTTTACTATTATCTTCTTGTTTCTAATTAATTTTGAGTTCTCCCCACAAAAGAATCTTTATTTTCAATTATGGCTTTTGCCTTTGACGTTAAGCTTGCTATGCATAATGGGAAAATTTATAACAAAGGAATATGTCAGTAAAATTGCATGTTTTTCTACGATATTTTCATGACAATCACACTGCAATTATAGCTCTTTGAGTGCTACTAGTTTACTAGACTGCTACGTGATTACCGCACCAGGCAAATTCGCATGTACGCAGTCACAACATGCCAGCAGATCTACCTAGATGATGCAGCAATCAATAGTGAAGCTTTAGACTTAATTAGAAGTAATTACGTTTGAAAGATAAGCAAATCTAGTTGAGTATTAACTGCTTGGTACAAAACGTATGAAAGAAGGCTATGCGTGGAACGTCTCAGCAAAATAATTTTTTTTATTCCATTTGCATGGAAATGCCTATTTAGATAATTTTTACGAAGTTTTTCCAAATTCTGGTTGGTCCATTTTCTCAGTGGTCTTAAAATCACTCCAGAAGCCCTTAACTTAATCTGGACCTAAGAGGGTATTTGTCTATATACAAGCATTTCGAAAGCGAAGTGTGTAATAACTTTTTACAACAATATAAACTTCCAACTCACAAATTACAACAAGAAAATCAGACTTCCGAGAGTTTTTATATCTTCGTGCCAAGCCATCAGTAAACAACAATGGATTAGTAATAATACAATTTCAAATTTCCCTTAATTGGACAGCACTAAACAAAAATCTTAGAGAGATGCATCATAACAGTTGTGTTTTAAGGTCTTAAATGTGTAAACTGGGCAACAATCACTTCAAATGCTTGCCAACTTCCAAAACAGCAATTTTCTCACTACCAAACGTTTCGTGACCACATTTCTAATGATGAGGTACTCGCTGAAACACATTACAAGTCAATTACTTAAATTATAAATAAAATTCTATTGTTGTATTTAGAAATCAACACAAAAAATTGCCATAGGAGGCAAACTGATTGGAAAGAGGAGCAGTTTAACAATTAAATAATACCCATTTGTGACCAAGACAAAATGTTTATCAACTTAAGTCAATGGTCAGAGATGGAATTGTGTACATCATATTCCGTAGATGGGAAACTGTTTTTAGTTTGTGAAAATTATATTTGTTTTTTCTCTGATTAGATCAGTTATAAATGTTATTTTGTTTGCCAGTTACTATATTGTCTTTTATAATATAAAAGCTTATGATCCAAGCCATTTTAATACATTTATTTTCTTTCTGTTATCTTACTAGCTTAATTGTTGACTGTAGGAAATAAAAGAAGGTAGCACTTGACAATCCCAGTAGAGCAAGAAAGTCATCTCCTTTTGCCCATGTTATTCTTATTCATCTCTTTGTTCTTCTTCTCCTTTCCTTTTACCTTAGATATTTCTGCCTGCCATTATTACTGTTCTCAATCATAATGTTTTACCAGCTACTGATCCATGCTCTACACCTCCATTTTCTTTACCCTAACCTGTTTGGTCGCGTTTACCTTATCTACGATGTTATTCAAAATTTCACATTCCCATTTCTACATTTACAAGCCAGGGATGCTCGGCTAGGCAGTTTAACATTTTTCCAAATTTTATTGGAACATTCTATTGCTAAAGTAGGATGATTTCTGTGCAAACATGTAGTTTTCTATCACGAATCCTTTCAAAGAATGTATTATTTTTGATGTCTTTAATAACTCAGTTCTTCTTGCGAGCAAAGCCACTGTCATGAACCATGATAATTCTTTTTGTCAATAAATGTGTGTGTTTAAAGCAAATTGGTCATTCTATTGATAAAATTAGATTTGACCGAAACAAAGTGTCATAGGTCTGTTTATTGTTGTATTTCAACTTACTTGGAAAACTAGCCAACTGCCGATAACCACAAAAAACATCAATTTAAATCTAATTGACCAAAGTGTAGTTTATATTTAGATGTACAGTTTTCTAAGAAAAAGATAAAGCATGTAAAAGAATTTGAAGTGATTTTCTGTGGGTGATTTACTACTTGTGAATACCATTACCTTTATTTGTGAAATTTTTTTACTAAAGTCTAGTTATGTTGCCAAGCACATTTCCCGTTTTTTCCTTTCGTATGCAAAAATGGAAATGGTGGTGTGTTTAAAGGTCTAATATTCATGGCTGAGCAACTTTTTATCTATAAATAGGAACATATGTAATTTGATTTCCATTTGTTTCAAAATGATCTAATTCGAACAAGTTAATCACCGCAGTCTTTCTGAACAACCTCTGATAGAAAAACGTCCATGATTCTAACAAAACCAGTCCCCCAAAAAATAGTGTTTCGAAGAATGTTATGTCCCACATCAAATTTATCCATTTAATTTGAAATGTTCTTAAAATATTAAAGCAGCAGGCAAAATATTTCTAATGCTTAATTTTACCATGGACTTTTATATGTATCTGCATTCCTATAGAACAAAATATTCTGATAAACAAAATATTAAATAAAAATGGTACATATTTAGACTGTTTTAGTCACAGGGGGCATTCCTTTCCTGGTCTCTAAACAACTTGCTTTTCTCTTCTTTCGTCTCATACTTTTCAATTCTTCTACTTTTCACGCCCTTTTTAGTACGCTTTTGACTTTCTTCAATGTTAGTTTCCGTTCTGCCCTCACCAGATCATCATCTAGTTTTGTGTTTTCACTTTCAAATGTCAATGTAACTCCAACTTCCTGCATGGTAGACAAGCATTCTGCAATGATGGCGTTTCCATCTTTCAGTTGTTCCTTCTCCAAACAGGTTTTACGCATTAACTCTTCAATTTTCAAGATGTAGCAAGCCTTCTTTATCCTATCTCAAGATGTTCACTCCTTCCTTCACAATGTTCATGCTTCCCCATTTTCATTATTAAAATTCCACATTTATTTATTCCAAACTCCATTTAAATGTCGTCGCTAAATAAACTCACTATATTCGTCAAAATGACAGATTGTCCATAAAAAACAGATGATTCACTCGTTGACCATACTTACGAAATTCGTACCCTACCACCACTTTACAGAGAATTACTGAAAGTGGAATTAACAAATAACGAAGAGTAAAGGGGACAGAGTATCGTCTTGGAAAATACGCCGCTTTATTTTAACTTTGCCCTAGTCTTCTTTTGATGTCAATTCAGTTTTCTATTGCAACATACTTTTTCTTAAATATCTTTTATATAGCCTGCAACTTATCAGGGCATTTAATAATCCATGAGTGTGGGACCATGTCGAACACTTTTTTATAGTCAATCCAACCCATGGCTAGGCACACTGCTCTCCTTTTACATTTCTTTATAATAGGTTTGTCAATGGGCAACTAGTCTTTCGTGGCTCACAACTTTTTTCGACGTCCTTTTTGCTCTCCGCGGAGCAGTTTGTTTTCATCTGGGTGGTGTTCTGATAAAATGCTAGTAAAAAGCTTCCACATCATTGCTATTGACCTAAAGTTTGTGACTGCATTACCTTTTTCTTTGTCTTTCATTATTAGAACGGTTCTGTCCTTAGAGAACCAGGTTGGCACATTTTCAGATTTGAAGCATCCATTAAATAATGCTGACATTCTTGGGTGTAGTGATTTAATAGTTTTTATCCAAAATCCCTTCACTTCCTCTGGTCCTGGTGACTTCCGATTACTCAGTTTATTCGCTTGCTTTCTTAACATATCAGTCGTGATAGAAATATCAGGTTGCTTTTTGGACCTTTTATCAACCTCTTTTTCAACTTTTCCAATCCACTTTGCTTTTGTGTTGTGTTTGATATCTTTCTCCCAAATGTCTCTCCAGAATTTATTGCTTGCTTTAGCACCCGGTACTTCGTCATTTCTCTGCTAGTTTTTCAAACAACTTTCTTTGGTTGTTCTAAAAAAGTCTGTCTTTTTGTAATTGCTTATTTCTTTTTCAATCTCTTTTAATCTTTTCCTTTTTAGCCATCCACTCTCTGCTTTTATTCTTTCAAATCGTGTTTTTTTTGTGCGTGACACCATCACTAGGAAGGTTGCCAGACAATGTTAAAGAGTTCCCTTTTCCCATGAGACAGAGTTAACCCCGCCGGATGCTAACCCGATACTTAAAAGTCTCGGGATAGGCTAACAGGTGCTACGCCTGGCCCAAAGAGGGACCTGAAGGTAGTTGTGACAAAGGGTAACCTCATGCGCCCATGTCAAATTTCAAATTTTATTTTAAATTTGATTTAACTAGATTTGAACAGTTATTTTCAGTTACCACATATGCATATCCAATTTTATTGCTTGTAAATATTAGTATTAATATCATCATCATTACTATTACTTTCATTAATATCATTATTACTATTGTTGTTGTTATTATTAGTAGTAATATTATTATTTTACCTAGATAATAATACACCTCGCAAATATGAAAATTATCATCCTTAGATTCGTGATTTACATTCCAGCTTTTCGAGAGTTAGTTTAGTTCATATTTCCATTTGCTCTTTAGGTGTATTTGGTCAATCTTTAAAACATTCTAATGAAATGGAGAACACTTTAAATATTGACAACAAATATGAATGCTTTATTTACACTAACTTTCTGATATATTCATTCGAACTGTATCCTTCAGATTCTGTCTTCAACCATGGACAAACTTTGAACTGCTGTCGCTTTAATAATTATGTTATTGAACTATTCTATTTTCTTAAGTAGGCAAGCCAATGCCAACTACAATTGATTAATGAGGTTTGTAAATGTATTTGTTTTGATAAAAAATAAAAAAATTATTTTAATATTTTTGTTGCTGTAGTTGTTCCATTATCATCAGATATTTGTATTTGTAACAGAAATATGAACCTTTGTTAATTCAAACATTCAGATATTGTTAAGCTTGACATTAAATGTAGCAGCTGAATAAAGGATGAAAATTTTCAAAGATTAAGAAGTGTAAAAATTGTTGTTGGTTCTAATGTGGTTCACTTTTTTAATATTTCTTGAGTATCAATGCCATAATTGAATTTGATTGTCCAGTCATGTACTATTACCCCATAACATGAATTACCGGATGTGTACATAATTAAAATTGTATTAATTGCGTAATTCGTATTAGATCTTCGCTCATTTTGCATCCAAAACCCTTTTACAACAAATGAGATCTATAGCAATGTGCTTAATTGTAGTGATTGAAAGTCCCACCTCTAAAAATGTGTATAATTCATATGTATTACGGATAGTAAATTCACAAATGTTCAAAAACAAATTGAGAGTGAAATTTTATTTTCTAATCACGCCTTTTTAAACGTATTTGAATCTTAATCAATTGGATGTCTTGTTAATTAATTAAATTGTTATCGCCAACTTGTATTTTTTTTAATAATGAGTCTCTGTTTGCCTAAATTTTTAATAAAAGTCATGTTGTTCACTCTCTTCCTTTTCAAAAATATTTACTGTGGTAAATATATTTATTTGGATCAAATGGTACCTGCTAGTCTTTCCTATTCTTAGTATAATCTAACTTTTACCTGTAAAGAAAACATGTTTTCTCCATTCTTTTTTACTAATTAGGTTACATAGATTTTCAAAGAGAAAAAGCAAGGACAGAGTCTTTTGTTTTTATAGTTTACAAGGTTAATTACTCAAGAACAGTGCAAAAATTACTCGTTAAATGTAATTTCTGAACAAATAACCATTTAATCAAAGTTGGAAAATGTAGTCTTTTCTTTATGCATCATATCCTTGCTGTGAACTTTACCAAATGATTCAAAAGTTTTTAGGCTGTGTATTTTAGTAATTGCATTTGTGGTCCAGTAAAATAAGCCAGTTGGAAATAAAAGTTTTGTTTTATACAGTTCATACTGAGCACCAATTATTTGAAAGCCTCTCTTAAGAATATAGGCATTATAATGTTTCTTTTATGGAAAATACCGATCGCCATGCATTTTCTACAGATTCCAACAGTATTCTCTTGTCCAATTTGACACCAATTGCTCAAATATATTTATTGTCAACTGCGTAGTTATACAAAGATAATTTTCACTGCCTATACATCCATTGAAAATATTTTGATCATTTGTTGGCATATTATTACCAAACACCCACTTTTAGACCCCAAAATTCATATTTCAAACTTTGACAAAGCAAATGTGGTAGAAATCTTTGAATTATTGACAAATTGGTTTTCATCTGATAACGCAATGTGACCAGATTTTGTAATAGTATGTCCGGCAATTAAAGCTGTCAAAAAATTAAGACAAATACAAGACCACAATTAACAGAGTTATTGTCAGTTAAATGATTTTTTTACATAATATACCTGAAGTATACGTTACAGAACTATTGTAAAGGGGAAACTGCCTTTTTTCTCCATAATTGTTACTCTTCTAGTCGTTCAAACCAACCTGATTTAGAATTTAAAAAGGATCTAAAGTTCTAGTTTATGATAAACTAGAGGAGAATCTTGAGTATTTCATATAATTTATCAATACAAATACTTGGAGTGACACGACACAGCACAGCCCAAAATTTTACTTGTGGTAGTGGTGTCCTATAGAATTTTAAGCATTAATGCTCTAGAAAATATTTCGCTGTCTATACTAATCATGTTATGATAAGATTTTAAACATTGGTAATCTCAACCAATACAGGATAGATAGTTAAAACGTAAATGCACTATGCTCGGTTTACACCATTTTTCATTAACGTAATGTCATTCAAAAATTTATATTTGTAATTATAAAAATAATGTGCACTAGAACTAAAATCGTTTGGAGTTGACGTGTATGTATCGGAAAAGAAAAAAAACAAAGCAATAATGTCACATGATCAAACAGGTAATAAAAACATGTGTACGCATTCAAAAAATTTGTTTATACTTTCCATAATTAGTTGAATGATTCCGCGAGCAAACACCGAAAAGAGAATAACAAATGGTGGTGAATACGTGCTTTTACACTTTATCAAGAGTAAATTGAATAGAATATATTTGCCGTTTGACGTGGTCAACAAATGGTCCTACTTTATTTCTTTGATATTCAGACGTTATATCGTTAATATAAACCACACTAACGAATGCCGGCAAAAAAAATTCTAAATTAAGAATTAAATAGCCATTTAAGGATTCTGGTCCACGATTTGTAAATTCTGCCACCATTTTTAGATTTGTACACAGCGAAAATTAACATTAAAAAGGAAAAATAATATCTTTATTGAAATTATCATATTTATTATATTCATTTTATTTATATTTAATACATTTATTTTATTCAATATATTTATTATATTTATTACAATTGTTATATTTATTACATTTATTATATTTATTGTATTTATTATATTAATTATATTTAATATACTCATTATATTTATTATAATTTACACATAGACTTTTTTTTATATTCTCAGACCAGCTCTCCATAATGCATGTGAATCTAACTTCATTATGTATTGAATTAAAAGTAAAAAACTGTAACATTCATCAGGCGAGACTAAATGGGTTCTTTTGCTAATGATTCAAGGTTTCTTTATTTATATTTAATACAGGCCCATGTTATTGCTCTAATTGCTATTGATTGAGAGTTGGTGGCTTCCATTAAAAATATATAGATTTGTATATCTTGCAACGCTGAGCTGCTGTACGGCTAATTATATATATATATGTATAATCAGATATACGAGTAAGAAAAACTGTAACTTTACAATACTCACAGTTTCATGTCTTTCCCAATCCGCAGCTGTATATAAATCATCATGAGGATGGTTTGTATACAGCTGAGGATTGTGAAAGACATGAAATTCTGAGTACTGTAAAGTTACAGTTTTTCTTACTCCCATGTCTGATTATATGATAGCTCCTACGTTTTGATGTGGTACAGCACTGTTGCTGATGACATTTCATATTCATTTGTTAATTTATATATATATATATATATATATATATATATATCCACTTATTCACTTACTTCTGATCGCAGCAGGTGCTGCATAGAGCCTTAACACATCATTCTTTTCATTTTGTTCACTTTCTTGGTGCTGTTTTGACCTCATGCCATTCCTCAGCCTCTACTCTTCCTTTTCCTTCTTCCACTGTGTCCCTCTATATCGTCTTTGCCTTTCTCTGGGCCTCTTTTTCTTCGGAGTCTACCTTAACCAATTCAAACATTTATTTTTCTCTCCTCTTTTCTTGTCTTCTATCCGGTTTCATCTTCTTGTTCTGAATTTTCCACTTGCTATTTTATCCAAGACTTTTAGTTTTTAGTTCTTTATTTTATCATGGCAGTTGAATTGAAATATTTTTAGCATGTTCTTTTTGGTTCTTTCCATTTGTCACTGTTCTCTCACTCGAAATCTTATCAGTTCTCGGTTTGTTCCTCATACTAAAAAACTTGGAAATCTATCACCATCGGTTTCAGCTCTCTTGTTCTCTTTGATCACTGTAGCAGTGATTCTTTGGTTCCGATATTTAGCTTCTTCAGGTATTATTTTGACCTTTAAGTGACGCTTTAAGTTCTTCAATACCCTGGTCAATTTATTGTAGCTGTACTTTATCATGTGCAATGCCTTTTTACTTTCAACTTTACATTGTCCATTGAGGAAAATTTCTGCCCCGGGCTGAGTCTGTAGACGAGTTTCATACTTTGCTTCTTCAAGCTTTAGAAATACTTTACTGATATTATTTCTGTTGATGATCTTGAGGCTAAATTTAAATCTTGTCTAGTAGCGTAATTATCACTCTTTCTAATGAGTTAATGAAAAATGCTTCTGCACATATCTGATTTTTTAATTGGAATTCCTTGTTTTATATTTTGCCTGTGTAAGGTGTAGCTCATGATAAACCCAGAAGTCAATCATTACACAACTCTGCCAAGTGTCAGATTTCAGTCCTTTCCTATTTCATAATAAAAGCTATTAAAGGGAGTTTTTGCCTTCAGTACCTTTTATTTCTTCTGCAACAAAATACCAATCTGAGAAAAGAATATGGATTCAAAGTATGGTGTCACAGTATAAAAGGGAATATGAGCATGTCTACGAAACCTGGATATATATACAACAACAAGACTTCCTTTCCCTGATAATCGGCCCCAAGGGTGAGAGATGAGACGGGTTTTTAATATATAGGTAAGCCTGTAAAGTTATTAGTTTCAAGGAATGATAACTAATATAAATCAAATTGCCAGCATTCATCAAACATGGCTATCAGAAAGAGAATTTTTAAAAGGATCAGTGCAGTGTATAAATCTTTAATCACCTTATAGTGTAAGAGCATTGAATTTTCTTAAACTTGAAAATGAATCAGTCAAAATTTTTGAAAATTTTTAAGAAAAGAAAACAGTCTGTGAGTGTTTTGGAATATTCCAGTCTAGCCCATATAATCACCAAAATAGCGGTATTGGGAGTGCTTTGTTTGGATGCATCGTTTACTGTCCTGTGTACAAAATCAAACTTAGAGAAAATCTTCACGTACATCTTGAGGGAAACCAATTTAAAGCATTTTTTTTAAATTAATTTATTATCTTTTAATATTTCCTTTTCAATCAAGATAATAAAAGGCCTGAATTTGGTAGAGTAAAATATCTTGACGGGGATATAAAATATTCGCAAGATCCATGGATATCACCCTTAAAAGCAACAGTTGCAAGGAGCTGTGAAAACCAACGACAGCAAAGAAAAGAAAGAAAACTAAGGTATCGCCAGTTTAGTATAATAGAAGGTATTCAAGATTTTAAATAAAATTCCAGTTTAATGGAAGACTAAAGTAAAATGGGATTAAGGAAGCCAACAGATGGTCTTAGTATAGTTACCATTTGCAACTAGAATTCCCTATTTGCTTTCCTTTCAATTTAATCACTCCAATTAATTTAAGTTATGAATGTCAATTAAATTAATTCATTACTTTTCACCGAAATAATGTTTTTATTCGCAGTAATTTGACAACACAGTTTTGTTTGAAAGAATGACTATGAGAAGTTGAATTCTGTTTGATATTGTGCTTTACTTTTTCACTTTATATATATATATATATATATATATATATATATANGACTAAAGTAAAATGGGATTAAGGAAGCCAACAGATGGTCTTAGTATAGTTACCATTTGCAACTAGAATTCCCTATTTGCTTTCCTTTCAATTTAATCACTCCAATTAATTTAAGTTATGAATGTCAATTAAATTAATTCATTACTTTTCACCGAAATAATGTTTTTATTCGCAGTAATTTGACAACACAGTTTTGTTTGAAAGAATGACTATGAGAAGTTGAATTCTGTTTGATATTGTGCTTTACTTTTTCACTTTATATATATATATATATATATATATATATATATGCCAGTATCGAAGTAATTATTAACTATCGACAGTGCTCACTAATATAAGAATATTAGAGCTATATATACATATATATATATATATTTCAACTAAAGTGATAAAAATCTATTTACAGTAAACATTTCATAAATATAATTAGTATTAAATATACTGGAACAAATATTGAAAAAGATGAATTACTCAAAAGAATTTATCCTTTTCTTTTAATTTCTTATCATAAAATTATCTACTCAGAGTATCAAACAACTTTTTTTTAAGCCAACACATTTACAATTAGCCAATAATGATATTTCATTGGTTTTGATATCTGTTTTGCCTGTTTTCCAAGAGCTTCTTGTATTGTTTGAACTGTGTGATAAATTAATTCTTACCATCTATCATCCTTAAAATATTTCGGAGACCTTGCGATATCTGAGTAGTACATGGCTTAAAATTACTATGAATAATTTTAATTTTTGGACCTTGACCTTTAAGAACGGAGGTCATAAATTACAGTATGATAAAGTACAGTTTTAAATTGTGTCTCTTTTTGAACTTTGATAGATACGGTGCATTTAACACCTGATCGTCTTTATATCATCTTTCCTTCTTTTAAGTTTTGTCTTTAAATTGAGGCATAGGTTGTTTCCTGGTTTTTACTATTGGTTCTCATTTAGTGAAGGATCTTAGCTGCTAATACACCATTTTGACAATGGTTTTCTTTATAGGTGTTCATACACCGGCAACGTCAGTCAAATTTTGTATTTTATCTTTCACAAAGTGAAATAATTTTTGGTCAGGCGGACAATGTGTAATACTAGTTACAATACCGACGCTCTTATTCACATGATGTCGTCTGTAAAATTGTTGTGGTTTGATGTTTTGAATGTTTTTCTCCTGGGGATATAACAAACAAACTCAACAGAAATGATACTGCGCCTACAACAGATGCTATTGACTGGATATGACAATGCTCCACGTGTTCATCGTTTGCATTAAGGAAAGATTTTGCTGCAATGGTTGAACATTTTGTCTGTCTTCAACGCTTTCGACTTATTCAGCATTTTCTTTTCTTTAAGCGTTCAATCCAGTGTATTCTGTATTTTGACATTAAGGATGCCAGTCAATAGTGGTGTTGAGTATCAATCCTTCTTTCTTCAGTTGAGATTAGGTGCACAAGAAGTATTTATGTATAATCCATTTAACAGACTAAAGTAAACGTTCATTACCGCACTGTCTGGAATAAATCCAAACGCAATGTCAAATTAACATTTGAAATGGAGATTTAGTACCAAACAAGATTACTTTTATCAGAAATAGGTGAAGTGTTTCACGAGGTCCTTTTTGAAATGATTTGAAAGAAAACCTAATTTACAGATAGGAAGGGTACTAGAAAAGTCTTGATATAAGAAGAAAATTTGGGGTTTTTTCTGTAGAAAATGCTGCTCATATTTAAAATACACTAGTGTTTGTGAATGAGAAACAAATACTGTTAGCTCATACATTTTAATCTCTGTCTAATTAAATTATCGGAGGAAATTCAAAGATAAAGATTTGTAATACCAAGATTAACTTATGTTATGAATAAAGAAAATGGCTCACTGATTAGATTGGGAGGTATGAACGAGATAGGAATTGTTAAATTAGATACCAACAACTTTAGATTTTTGTTATATTGAAAGATATTATTAGAAGTGAGTGATGGCAAATTATACTTATTCAATTTTGTTTTTCAAGAAAAAGAAGATTACAGAGGGGCTTACATTTAAAGAGTTTGTATACCAGAAGAGCTAACAAAACAGGAAAAATATTTTTGAAATCTAATATTACTACTTTCAATGGCTGGATCGTTTGCCGCTTCCAACTTATAGTCAACGACTTATACATGCTGGCTTGAGTCTTAACAAGCCGTACGTATATAGATGAGAGACGACTTCTAATTGCAGAAATAGGCTCCTATGCATTGTTTTGCTTCTTAGAAAAGAAAAGTTCTCTGAGCATGATACAATCTACTTCGGTTTTGCTTATTTACACACGGTACCATTTTCATTAAAATCCCCTGGTTCTAAAACTGATACATTTAATCTTGAAATAATTAAATGGCAACTTTTGATGAAGAAGTTATTGTAGTCATGATTAAATAATTATACAACAAGTTTTTATAAAGGGTTTTGGTGTTAGAAAAATATCTGCATCTATTGATAAGATCAAAGATCTTACTGAATATTCTAAACTGTAATTAGTTGGACAGAAAAGTTATTCAAGAAGAGCTATTAATTCGTGGAAGGTGTTTCATTTAAATGTAATACAGGGAGGATTTATAAATCCACGGTATATATATATATATATATATATATATTAGGAGTAAACTCCAAACAGCTAGATGTTATGGCTTCTATTTTGACAAAAAACCAACAACAACAAAAAGCACCCAAACTTACAAACAACTTATACATCACAAACAAATTTTACACGACTCGAGACGCAATACATAACCAAAGCCATAGAAGAAGTGCTTCAGAAACTTAGATAAGAGACAGACATAAGATAGACCATGTTGGTAACAGAGGTCCTGGGCTTGTGACCGGCAGTTGCTGCTTTGCACATGTGTTACGGGTACCAAGCACTCAGCATACCCTCTGTTACAAAGATCTAAAAAAACATGGTAAAAGAGAGAAAGATATAGATAGATAGATACATGTTTTAAATGTGGTAGTTGCCCATGTGACCATAAATTACGAACAGAATATTTTTACAAAGATTTGGCTACAAAAGTACGTTCTATGTGAGGAGAAACAGAATCGTTAAATGACAGGGGCGTTCTTCCAAGCCATTTTTAATTCAGTAAAGAATACTTAACTATGTGGTACCCTGTACGATAAATCTATGAACATTTTAACCCTATGAACTTGGAGTTTCATAAAATTTAAGCTAATCGTCAAAATTTGGTGTCATTCATTACAACAGCACGTTTTGGACACAAAGTGAGGTTTCATTTCCAGCAAAAGTTTAACCTTCATTCTTTCTTAAGACATTGAATTTAAGAATTCACTGTCTTAAAAAATTAAATAAAATTTTGGTTTTGGTGTTTGAAATTTGGGTTTTGGAATTTTAGAAAAACATCTGATTTCCAACGACGAACCTTCGTTGTAGATAGCAATCCTAAAAATTGATACCTTCTCGAAAAACAAAAATTTATTTAGAAATAGATATGGAAATATTTTGTATTATCTTATTCATGAAACTGCAGGTAAGGTACTTAAACTTGGTGGTTTTTAGTCTTCCAAATCAGTTTTAAACTATCAATTAAATGAATGATATTCCTTTTAAGTATATGACATTACTACAAGTGGTCACATTTTTACATGGTCACAAACAACCTTTGAGTTATAGTGACTGTCAAGAGCTGAATAAAACCAATACATGGTTTATTATAATCAAAAGCGGAAGATGTAAGTTAGGAAATGAACCCCTCAAAAAAGTCTTTAAAACATGCTATCAACTGCTGGGTGATTACTAAGTCCATAAAGATCTGGTAGGCTGATACTTTTCGTTCTGTCCTATGAAGGAAGAGAAGTAGAGAGATACCTAGCGGGATTGTTATTATCTAAAATTATTTCCTGTCATGAACATATATATATATATATACATTTATATATATATATATATTTATACATATATTTATATATATATATATATATTTTTATATATTTATATTTATTTTATGTATATTTTGAGGAGCCGTGGCTTAATGGTAAGTGCAACTGCACCGTAACCAAGAATTCCGGGTTCGATTCCCCCGAGCGGGGGACTTTGGAAATTCACAAAAGAAAAAGCCATTGGTTGGCGTCAGGAAGGGCATCCGGCCAAGAAATTCCTCACTGCCAAATCAAAGTCCCTGTGAAGGGCACCGTCTGAGCTCCAGTTAGTGTGTGTGTGGGGGGGAATGACGTGAAAACAAACAAACACATTTCCTGTCATGACAACCACAGGGTTTCTGATGACATTTAAATTTACACTCCATCCATCTCTATAATAAACAAGTTAATATTCTTTTTTGAAGCTGGAGATAACAAAGTTGTGTTTTGCTGATTTTGCTGACCAAGTATAAAGAGAAAATATGTTATTTATATATACCAGATTATACTCCGGATTTACTAATAATCTTTTCTCTTTATCTGGTGTAATTTTCAAATATCAAAAGTACCTTTTTTCCAGTATGTTATGGAGTTTCACTGCAAAATGCTCAGACAGGAGTCGTTGTATACCAGTAGTGATTAACATACCGTAATTATTCAATTTACTGCACCGTACTCGTATAACCGCACCCTTCGAATAAGCCCACTCTTGGAACCCAAAAAAGTTAATAAGCACACCCTCTTTGCAGATTTCCTTTTCAGCAACCGCGCAAGTTTTTTAAAGTAAAAAATGTCAAGAATAAAAGCACTAAAAAGATATTTTAGTGGGTATATTCTGTCATGTTTTTAACATCATGTGCGTAAATCACAATGTTCATATGTTTACAGATATCTTTGTATTTGTCAATTTTACTTTTGAACTTGATGAATGTCGACGTTGATATTTTAGACTAATAGACATTTAGTGCTTTGTAAGTTTACTTCGTACTATTTGTACTGATAAAATATTTTTGACATTTAGTGCTTTTATAAGTAGACTGACTTTTCCAATAACCGCACTCCCTCAAATATGCGCACCCTCTAGAATCTGCAGAATTATTTAAGCGCACTGTAAGCTTAATCGAATAATTACGGTATTCGTTTTTGCATCCATTTTGCCAGTAAATGAATGAACATTGGTTCTCTGTATTAACAACTAATGAGCCCAGCTGGGACAAGAGTGTACTATTTGAACCATGTCCACCCTGCTTGAAATACTATTTGACTTTTTAGAGCCTTCGTCTAACTTTTTTGAGGTACTCAGATACAAGCACCAGTTAGTACCCAGGCCATCAAGAGTTTTGAAGCTTGTAGGATTATTAAAGACTTCTGATCTAGAACTCTCTGTGTATAAATCGTTTGTAACACTTGTCAATTTAGGATAGTTCTTTTATTTTAATAACCTACAAAAATGAAATGTCAGAGCACATCAGTTTTTCTGAGACTACTTTTAATTGTTTATTTTTCTCTTCAGCATCTTCTACATGCTGCTCCGAAATTTATATCATAAAAAAAATTATCATGACGAAGTTTTACTTTGTTTCCTTCTTAATAGGAAAATGTCAAGATAAACCGTTGTTCTCTCTCTAACAGTGCCTAATGATAAAATTAACAGTTATTACAAGTATCTTTTGTTTCTGTAGGTATTCACAGTTTATAACTCCTTTCACTTGCAATCAAAATTAAAAAGTAACATGTTCTAAAATAATTTTACTGAAAAAAATAAATGAATAACCTTAAACAATTTCTTTGTTCTTCATTATTACTTATAACGCGATGTAGCAAGGATATTTGCTTTGCTCTTTACTCAATAAGAGCCGTTGATCAAGTCATGGTATTCAAAGTTTTTTTACAATATTAAAGCTTTGTTTCCCAGCCGCATGTGACGTCAACCACCACTGCTTTCTATTTTACGAAGAAAATTCTCATGGACTGAACCTACCCAGTTTCCTCAGCGGGTGCGCTCCTAAAGAAAAAGTGGCACTTATCCTCGCTCTTAAATTAATGAGAAAGAGGTTTCAATTTGTGTATGAATCAAGGGTAAGACCTGACCTCTTTTCGAGTTACAAGAAATAATAACTTTTCAATAAAACGTCCTAAGATAAAACCTGAAATAGGTCGTCATTCGTTCTATTACCAAGCTTGTCGACTTTACAATGACCTTCCGTTTGAAATACATAAAGAGGAAGTTTATAAAAATTTTACTAAGCAATTAGGCATGATTTTTAAATAAAATGATTTCAAATAGCATCTTTGAATTTTTAGGCTTTTAGATTTTAGTGATTAGTTCCTGTAAATTTCCGCAATTCAATTTAGGCTCGTTTTTCAGCATTTTCAGTGTCTTACTATGTGTTAATAGTCTTAGATCAGCCTTTAAGCAGTTTTTAGCGTCCTATTCTCAATATGTTTTTCCTTTTTCCTTTTTGTTTACTAATGTGCCAAAACAGGACCACATTGATAGCAGTTTTTACAGTATATGTAAAATACTGATGTGTTTATATAAATATTTTGCAAATATGTATTGTATCCTGTATAAACATTAATTAAATTTATTTTTAAAAAAGTAGACCCTGAGACGAAAATATATAGAGAGAACAAGCGATTCTGAACATGGGTATTTTTTATTTGTGGAGGTGACCGAGATGCAGAAAACCTTCATATTTCTGCAGAATCTCCCCAGTAATAAGGCTGTATTAACCTTAATGCAACAATCTTTATAATGTCGTCTAAAACAGTCTAAGATTATCTAAGAAAAAATATCAATAGACTGATACAAAACAATTTCAAATAATTCTAACCAACATCCACCTTGACTTCCGACCCCTATGTCTTGTAAAACTGAACCTTTGCTATTCAAGTTGAATTTTCATTACCTTAAGGCTCAATGAACTCCTCCAGTCTGTCCACTAGAGGCACTGTCAGTCCTAAGTTGAAGTAAGGAAGATTGTCCTTCGAGCTGATAGCTCAATCCAGTCAAAGAAGAAATCGTCACAGAGATCACTTCCAGAGCTCAAGTGCCAGAATGTGATAAGGAGAAGGAAGGATATCACAATTCTGGCAGGACAATGGCTGACACACAAACCCAGTTTTGAGATGCCAGCAAAAAGGGGGATATGCTGAAGATAAAGGAGAGGACATGGGTGGAATGGTGGAAAGTTAGGGCATTATATCAGAGTGGAAGGCTCGCTTAAGCCGTAAGGGAGTTTGGGGAGTACATGTTAGGTATTTTGGGAGTCAGCAAAGCAAGATGGACGGAAAACGGAAAGGACAAACTAGCATCTGGCCACACGATCCTGTGCTCAGAGAGAGCAGATACCCAGCACATTGAACTAGTTGCCAATCAGCATTAAGATGGAGGGGACCTCGTCAGAGTGAAAACACATCGGTTTACGTCTTCTAAGGGGCAGATTCACTTCCAGGTACATCAAGCTGTCAATTATAGTATGCTTAGCCTTAAGAGAGGATTCCAAGGAACAAGGCAGGAATAACGTCTAAAGCCAAGGACAAGCAGCTACGGAGGAAGTCAAAACTCATGACATGTTGCTAATCATTAATAGTCTGAACGCAACAATTGGAGGACAAAACCATGGAGAGGAAAGAGCACCATTGGAATGCATTCCAACACAAGAACGTTTTCAAAACTACAAGATAATGTGGAGTTCTACAGTGGAGCAGACGTAGCCAGTTAACAAAACCCAGTGGTCGAATACATCACCCTCGAGCTGCGTAAGGCTAAAAGAGATGCACGGAGGTCCAGACAGCTGAGCTTAGCAAAGCTCAAGTACGAGGCCACCAAGAAGAATTTTTGTCTCGATTTCAATAATTGCTATACATATATTGTAAAAGAACAAGAAATATACATTGTCAGGGTAAATTAAGCGCTGAAAGAATGAGGAAAAAGGATGTATGGTTTTACGAAGAAGAAGAGGAAAAAGTGGATACGGGCAGACAAATGGTAGATAATACATGAGAGAAAGGGACTAAAGTAAAAATACAACAGTACAAGGCATAAGAGAAACTTTCTCCGACCTTGACAAGCAAGTTAAGAGACACCTTGACAAGCAAGTGAAGTACGCAGAGAGAATGGTGGAGGAAGCAAAGGAGCCAAAAGCCTCAAAGCACTCGGATGCACCTTGAACAGCTGGTAAGAATCCGTGAAAGATAAACAAAGTAATGTCATCTTCAGAAAAACTGAGTTTACTGAAAGATGGAGGGAGGATTTTGAGGGAAAATTTTAAAGCGAACAGAATCAACAGCGTCTAAGGATATCCCGCCAACTGATGTTGACTTGGATATTAACACTGACCATTCCTACAGTAGAGGAGAGCAGATTCTATTCAAAAGCACTGAAGAACGGGAAGGCAGCTTGTATAGATGGGGTGACAGAAGAGATGCTCAAAGCAAAGGAACAAGAGACGCCAATGTTGCTGACCAAATCGTTTGAAAAGATCTAATATAGTTTATCAACATCAGGAGACTGAAAGCAGCAAACCAAAACAAGACATACGACCAAACTAATATTACAATTTGTTTTTTTCTATATTGCAAAGAACATAAAATTACTTTGGCTATCAAGGCGTTTAAGAGTTACTTGTCAGGTTTTAGAAACTAAGATTAGAAAATACAATTCAAGTAGTATTTATTCAGTTATGGACATAAAGGTGGCCCGGAAATAGCCTGCCACATTTCGTGATTCCACTTTCAAAACAACTGAAGGCTATATATAAATTTTACAACCCTTTTACGAATTCGAAAACGATTCGACAGAAATCAAAAATTTTCTTGATTTAATCATTTTAAAAATATGTGCTCTTAACTGAGCTCAAACCGTTCGTAAATGACTACATTCTCTTTAAACTGAGTTATCAGCGTATATCTTTTTTACTTGTTAAAGACACACAAATAAAAGATATGGTTGTCAAAATGATCTTATTAAGAAGTGCCGATAGCTCAGTTGGTAGAGGGTGTGACCCTGTTTGAACTTAATTTAGTACATCTATATTTTTCACTTATCTTCAATGTCTTTCCAACTATATTATATTTATTTTACAATTTTGAATATGTAAATAAACAGATATCTGTATCACGCTGTTAATTAGTAACACGAGTATACATACAAACTCTTGAGTTAAGCAAATATTGACTAACTTAGAAACCTCGAAAATGTAAAATGCTTAGACGGCAAAAAAAATGAGTTTTATTGAGATATTCAACTAGTTGGACCCTAATACCCTTTATTGTCTTTGTGTCTGATCTGTGGAGATTAAATGACGGACATTTAGAAAATAAGCAGGATTGTGTCTTCTTGATAATTTATTTGACGATTGGCTTGTTTGTTTGTTTTAGTTAGATTTTATTGCAATATTGGATCGCTACAATGTACCTACATGAGTCAGTAAATGGCAAGAGATGGTGTCTTAAGAGTTTATTCTTCTTCAGCTATGGTCAAAGCAAGTTGTTGAATCTAAGTTATGGTGGTTTGAAAATTGTTCGCATAGCCTATGAATATGCTCTATTCCTTCAATATTATACAAACAACTACTAAATTTACTAACTTTGTGTACGTGCATATATTCTTTTACTGGAAAGATTTCTTCCAGATATTTTAAACAGTAAACTAGTTCAAAATAAACAACAATATTAAATTTTTTCGAAATATTTTAGTAGCTATAACAACGTATTCTGATAAACGGCACTGATTAAGAATAGTTATAAAACATGGCATTCTCTATCCATTATTACCTAAAGAACTGCATTTTTCTATTGCCATTGGTACCACAGATCAATCTCTTTAGGATTGCTAATCTCCATTATCACATAATATTTTAATCCTTTCATAAGAAGACAAATGAGTTGATGTATTATATTTAGGATAAATATCTATTTCGTTAAGACGGATATCACAGATTTGTGATAAAATAGCATATTTCATTTCTTTTGACATTGGTATGATACCTCATTTTTACTTTTGAAGGCCACAATGAATTGACATCCTCTGCGTACAATTACAGCATGTTTTTTGCATACTGATGTCTAATTTTCTAAACTAAAATTCAATAAATTGCATTCTGTTGGGATTAAATCATTCTTTGTTACTCGATTTATTTTCTCTTTGGACTTAAAACATCACAAGGCAAATTTCAATAATAATAATTTTATCAGTTCGATTGACTTGGAGCAAGACAAGACAAGTTCAAAGCACCACGCCTTCATGTTAAGCAGTACTCATTTTGCATAGTGTGCAATGCAACATGCTGTTTCCGTTTTCCTTAAAGAGTATCTTTAAACCCGTAAAATGTACATTTGTTTTGATTTCATGAATCCGATTACCGAATTTCTAATTCTCTTAACAGCAAGGAAGTCTCTTTTGCACGTAAATTCAGTGACAAATAAGCTTTTACAAATCTTTTCCTTTCCCACACTGGACAGCTGATAATCGCTGTTGTGCAGGGACAACCAACATAGTTAAATTAGCTAAATGAGTGAAGTATTAGAGTAATGTACAAACTAATGCCTGTCCTTTGTGATCTTACCAATGTATCCCTTTGGTCCATGCTAGATTAATAGTGGACTACCAAAAAAATGAAATTTGCAGATGAACACAATTAGCTTTCCCATGTTCTAGAATAAAACTAGTTAGTGATGCAATACCTTCTATCTTTTTCACTTTTTTTCTTTTCTTGTCAGATAAGTCATCCGTTTTACCTTTTTTTGCCCTCCCACACCCCCCCCAAAAAAAACTACCCAACACCCAACAAAACCCACCCCATGGCGAACCGTTAAAAACAACCTCTGATTTCTTGCCACATACACTGTATATAGCTACAAAATAAACAAGCCAGTATTAAAGAAAACAAGTTCACCATTTTCTTCGAAAACTTATATTTTCAAGGTCTACCAAAGTAGAGAAATTATCGCATGCTGTATCGATCGCCACAAGTAGTAACTTTTACTTACTGTGTTATCTGCCATCTAAATTTAAAAGAAATACAACTTTATAGACTCTTTACCATACGTCTACAATATCACACAAATGTTTTAGTAAATTGTATTCATGTATCATTCTAGAGATTGCCAAAAGCAATTTTCAGGATAATGTAACTGAAATAACACTATTTTGATTGGTACCTTTAAAAGATATCAAGCCTCATTAATTACTGTAAACATAGAATAGTACATTAGTATCAGAAAAATATATTTCTTTCTACCAATAATTCTACATCTTTGTAGATCTCATTCCCAAATTTGGAAAACATTGTTTTTTTTAGCTTCTACACATTAGCAAGTGTGAAGGGTAAATTTTTAATATCAAAATATAGAAAAGCAGTTTCTTTTTTACTTGCCAGACATTAGCTTAGCCTACCTTTTGCTGAATCACTTATTTGTATTAATATGTTTGTACACGAGAGTGTGATTCATTGCTGACGAAATAAAGTTTGGATATATAGTGGTCACCAGGAATGTCAGATTTGGAACCCCATTCAAATATGGGCTTTCAAATCGTCAGCATAAAATAAATTAATCTTAAGTTGCCACTCATTTCGAGTCACTCTAAGTTAAAGTAAAATCAGATATTCTCCTGTGTATTAAACTATAAAATCAGAACGCTCTACCCAGAAGAATCAAACATTAATAAACTTAGTGTATTGTGAGCATTCCAGATACCACTATGAAAAGAAAATTTTAAAGGTATAAGGTACATAACTACGGCTAATCTTGTGTTACACGATAAAGCACACCATTGGTGGAAAAAACTCTTAACAATTCATTGCCATTGATTGATTATTAAAAGTTCACCATTCAGAGGGTTTTGTTCACTTCATCACCCTCAAAAAGACTTAATGACCACTAGAACGCACAGAGCTACAGGCAAGGAGAGCAAAAGTAAGACAGATTGATTAAATGGAGGAGATAGCGTGAAAGATACTGGTTAATAAGAACTAAAAACAGGTTTAGATTTTAATCACAAACGAAGCACGAAGAAGGAAACAAAGATCAGAAAGTAGCAATTAGAGAGAAGAAGCTTCTGGAGTAAGTGGAAGCATGTAGGAACTTTAGCATAAAATTAGCAAAGAACCATTAAAGAATACGTAGCACGAGGGGTGGGGTGATATTCAATTACTTTGGCAATTTCAGGGTAAAATACAGTATGTTTATAACTTTTAGACAAACCCATATAAACTTCGAATATCACGTAACATTCTTAACAGGTTGGTACCTAAAAAAACAAAATGTAAAAAGTTTAGTTTTTCTCACCATTGTGAGAAATATCGTTATATAGGAAAATCAATGAAAGAAGTGAGACATCTGGGACCCAGAAAAAGACATAGAGCTCAAGAAAATGATTGTAAAGAATCAAGGATATGTTAGGTATGAAGCCAGAATAAGGAGACCTGCAAGGTTGCGTTTTGCAGAAAGGAACAAATAGCTGTGGCAACTTCGTAAAAAGAAGCGACTTGGGAAAAGGGGATCATTGAAGCCAAATTAGCTTTCTTAAACACCAAATACCATTTGTTTTGAATCAGTCAAGTGGCGAAAAATATAGTTTTGAATACAGTTTTAAAGAGCAGTACTATTACACTTCTACCTTTAAATTTAAGTTGATAGACATCTATTTCATGGAACCAGATTTAACTTGGTAGACAAGGTTTCCCTTTTCTATTTCTTGTGACTATTTGAGAGTAAGTTACAAACAACCGTAGGGTAACAAATTTGTGCTTCGTTAGTGATACTTTAATGCAATTAAATCTATAGTATCCAATTTTCTGGAATATTATAAAAGGGAGCTAAAAATGTGCAATATTATCCATTTGATGCAAGGAGTAGTATAAGAAAAAACGTATTACAGGGTGGGTTTTATTGAAAAATAAGTCAAGCAAGAAAAAAGTTATGGTGAATATGTAGATTAAATGGAATACTGTGATACCCAAATCTTTACAATGACAGCATCAAAAATGTTTGCTTGAAAGATGTTTATGGTTACCTCCTTTTCTATCAAGCCAAACAAACGATCTAGGACCGAGTAAGATTACACGGGCAAGTATCATGTGAATCAAGATAAAACAGGAAGATACTAAATGAGAAAATATGAAATAGTACGTCTCTTTGACGTACACTATTAGAAATGAAAGTAAAATGTATGAAATTTGCCTTTAATCTGGCAATGGATATGCCTCTCAAAAAGGATAGTTTAATCCTAAAAATATAAGACGTCTCTTATCTAGTTTTAAGTCAATTTTATCTTCCTCATTTTAAAGGAGACGAGGTTTTTCCACACACTTCCACAAATTAATCTTATTTGTATGGCTCGATAGAATTGATGCTGTATACCATGGTGTTTCCTGAATCTCATTTGTATTTGAGGATAGAAGTCACTAGTCAACACTTCAATAACTAAGAATGAACAACAACATTCTAGTATACGTTATTAATATGAAGTTATGTTGTCTTGCAAATACCTAATAGGTTTAGAATAAACCGAAGGATTAAAGGAATTGGTGGCATTATGACTTAAACTAATATTTAATCCAAAATCACAATAGAAAATTTACTAGAAATTGCATCCAGCACAATGAGATATCTTGACTACAAACCCTTGAAATTTTCATTCAATTATCATAATCCCTATTTCATTAGGAAAACAAAATATGCATCAAGGTGCAGCTCATTCATACCTACTTTGAGTTTATAAAGACTAACTTATATAACATTCCAGTTGCTCGTCCTCTATCACTTGTACTCAAAAAGAAATATAACTTTCAGGTTTTCGCCACTTGCCTGATATAGTCCAACTTTGTTTATTTGATATTTTGATATTTTATTTGATATGCAGTAGAAAACTATTTCCTGTTTCCCCTAATTAACTCTTTAGAAGTACCTGGGAATGTCAGAGAAAAATAAATGGTCCGTCAACCCATCAATACTATTTTGTCTTTTTCTATATTTCAAGTCAAGAATCAGATCGATAAGACAGATCAATCTGCTTCAGATGGTTATCTTAACTACTTACTCTCCTATTGAGGGCACTCTACTCCATCAAAATATTTCCAGACCTTGTAATTACCGGTTCCATAATTTCAACGGGGTATTGATTGTGGTACTCGTTTGCATGCACAGAATATTGATGTCTAAATGGTATATACATATAAAAAACGTACATAAAGAGGTATATTAAAAGGTAAATAGTTCTGAATTCTCTATAATATCTTTCTTTTGAGGCCTTTGTTCTTTGGTGATAAACATATATAAAGTAACTATTTGCTGCATTCATATAATGGTTCTCCTTTATTGAGGTGGCTTTTTGTTTGTTTGGGGTTAAGGGATCACCAGCACAAGAACCAAGATGAAGTTGTATTAAATTCCATGTATTCTGTCTGATTCAAACCAGAAGTATTTCCTTCAATCACAATTTGTCTTTTCTTTTAACTGTTAAGTTTGGTTACTAGAGGTGACTATCCCTTTAAGACATTTGTAAAAAGAAGGTTGACGTTGTTTGGGTAGAGGAAAGTCATTATCAATTCGTTATCGTAACTGTGTTTGATGATCTAAAGGATTGGAATCTCTTGAGGAGATGTTTTGTCGCCCAGAAAACAAATACGATCCAGTTAAAAAATTGCTTCCGTGGACTTTGATTATTCTGTATTCTAAGTCGTAGATTTTGAGGCAGCAGTAAGATGGTTTTCTGTAAAGTAGTAACGCTCTTATTATACGGTTGCATCAAGGAACCCTTAGTAAAACAGTGCTAGCAATGCCATGAATGCTAAGTGTAACCAAACCGAGTTTACCTTAAAAAACTTAGAGCTGCGATTGCTCTTTCCATATTATTGGTATTGTAAATGAAATGTAAAAAATTCTTTTTTTATCCTTATCATGCACTTAGTTTCCCCTAGCAAATTTTTGCATATTTTTGCTCTCAATGTTTATCCTGCTCTCCAACTTTTCATTCAAAATAAAGATTTATCTATCTTCATTAAAGGCGTTAGGGTTCGGGTATCTGTTGATACAACAAGGTATCAACAAGATCACAAAATGAAAAAAATTTATTCTTGCCTGCATTATCTTCGATTAAACTGTATTTACAACAATCCACCAAACGTTCTTTCTTTCACCACTATTAACTACGTTTGATTGAAAAAAACATTCAATTGTGATAAATACGTATCAAGATTAGGTTTTTTCCCCTTTTACTGCCCAGAATGAAACTATACACTTCCAAGTAGATCGCAAAAATAAATTTGAACTGATGCAATGCACATTGGTACTCTTTTAACATTTCGTAGTGATTAGTATGCTTCACTGTAAGTTATACATGGCCAGTATGGAAGAAAACGTGTTTCCTATTGTGTCAAGGTAGCTTAAGCAGAATTTATTTATTTATTTATTCAATTTTTTTTATACAGGATGACCTCTCACTACTAAATACTGCTATCACGAGGGTTTTGAAGGAGGCATTCAATCAAAAGTGATAAAAAGGTCTCTTCTAAACACCAAACACTAACACACAATATCACTTACAGCGCACTTTACACTAGAATAAGCCAAGCTAAGTATAAGCACTGCCTAATTATAAATGCTCAGAGGATGCCTACAATGGGGAATTAACAACAATGTATAAAATTCAATGTTTTTCACACTTGCATTCTTACAGTTGTTGAGTTATACGAGTTATAAAGTCAAACAAATTACTCTTTTTATCTTCTTTTATAAGTAATTAATTTACAGTTCTATTTTTAAATAAAGTTCTTTAAGAGTTATATCAAATAAGAGGATGAAGGAAGGATCTTTTGTCAATGACAATTTGCACAAGTGAGAAAACTGGACGGCAGAAGTATCTCAGGAAGAGCCAGGTAAACTTTTTTCAGCAATACCTCGTGTAAACAACAAAATAATTTGTTTCACAAATTTCATTTAATATTGTGTCCCTGTCATATATACTCTCCAAACTTTCATGAGATTTGATGTGCCCGGAAAGAATCTAGACGAACAGGAAGATTTTTTACAAACTAGTTCTAATACCACTATTGGAATAGTTACGTCTGGTAAGACTTGTAGATCCCTTGCAAACAAATTAATTACAAACCTACAGAAGAGAAAGAGCGATTCAACATCAAGTTAAGCACAGTTAAGCAGAAAGAGAATGTCGATGTTTTCGAGATAAAGTTAAATACGAATGAGAAAACTGAGAATGCATAGAGAATCTTCAGCAATATTCTGTGAAGGTCTGACTAATGTTTTATAAATAAAAAGAATGGCTTCAGGACAAAGATATAAAAGAGTGTTACAGAAATAACTTTCATTGCTAGCTTAACAATTGCTTCAATGTATTCACCCCAGGAAAAGTAAGTAAAAGAGGTAATTGTGAAAAATTTACAAAATTGAGTTTCATGCAGAATAAAGACAGCCATGGAAACAGGAAACGGTTAATAGATCTATGTTTGTCATTTTTATTAAATTATT
Organism: Morbakka virulenta; assembly: GCA_003991215.1. Classification (NCBI taxonomy): domain Eukaryota; kingdom Metazoa; phylum Cnidaria; class Cubozoa; order Carybdeida; family Carukiidae; genus Morbakka; species Morbakka virulenta. The sequence continues at coordinate 1,154,150 of RDPX01000087.1, read as the reverse complement.
GTTATTATTATTATTATTATTATTATTATTATTATTATTATTATTATTATTATTAAACTTATTGGAATTCTTCTAATGCTTTTATTGTCACTTGTATGATGCCTTCTTTATTTGAAGCGAACGTCAACAAGTTTTATATTTTTGATTGCACATTACTATACTGAATACAACACTTTTTAAAAAAGAATTATTATTATTATTATTATTATTATTATTATTATTATTATTATTATTACTATAACAGTCCCGATAATTGTCGGGGCTCTTGGAACGATTCCATTCGAACTTGAAAAGTATTTGAAAGAATTAGACCTTCCTGATATCAGCGGTAGTATACAAATATCAGCAATCACAAGTACTGCCAAAATTTTGAGAGATGTTTTGAACCTCTTAGATTAATGAATAATCCGAGATTCAAATCGAACTTACACACCCAGTAAATTCTTTACCAACTGGAGATTTTTTGAAGAAGGAAAAAAAACTATTATTTTTTTTATTACTATTATTGCCAAATTTCACAGTATTTTCTGGTCACTTTTTCTTAGACCGAGTCTAAACAATATAGCTAAGGCATGTCTTGTCCCGAAGTTCAAATACTAAGCGTTTTGCCTATGATCCTTGTGGTCTCTAATAGTCATGACGTTTGAAATGGTAGAACATTCAAATTTCCTAAGACGGTTCTGATAATATCTTCCAGTCCTTTTCAATTGTGCAGACAGATTTTATAACAATGGGTATTACTTCCGTTTTCATTTTCCACATCCTTTGTATATCAATTTTAAGATCTTTATATCTGCTTTACTTTTCCCTTTTATTTAAAGAGACACATTTTTATCACAAGGTAGAATCATGTCTATCAGCTTGCAAGTTGAATTCACTTTGTCCTCTTCTATGACGTCAATGCCAAGATAAATAGAGAAATCCTTAGAAAGGCGTTTAGATCTACAGAGTTATATTTCTGAGCTTTTTTCTTAGAGCTTATTGAAAGAGTAGCTCGTTAACTGGAAAATGTTCTTCTTCCAGCTTCAATTTTAGATTTTGGAACAATTGACCTCCTTCTGTTACCTCCAACTGAGATTGAATGACTGAATTGCTTAAAATCAATTGTCATTCCCTTTTTTATACCATGCAGGTATTTCAAAATGTCTGAGGTCGATTGTTATTAGAGGCTTGACAGGATCTCTTTCTTCATATTACCAGCAATTATCGATCTTATAGGCTTTACTCTCTCTCTGCTCGTGTTATGTGTTTATAGAATGACGTCAGACTAAGGTAAGTGGGAGCACAATGTAGGGTTATCAGCTAAATCACTGTGTGATTTTGACTAGTGTTTTTGAAGTGATGTTAGATATTACTCTTTTCAGCAATTTGGGATGTTAAGTTACTCTTTCAAGAACTTTGAAGTTGTACCAAGATATTTGTATTTGTTATATTTATTGATAGAAGAACAAGAAGATTTCTTCCATTTTTTTATGTAGGCCTGGAAAATAGAGGTACTGTATCATCATGGTACATCAGGGTCATGCACTTTTATGACTTCAGTATGCATCTTACCAACTTTGCAAAAGAGGTTCCAAAATGGACCATTGTGGTACTCCTACATATATTGGCTGTGTTCAAGAAATGGTATTTCCAAAAAGAACAAACTGTGTTTTGTTGAAAAGATAGTCAGCTATTCATTACTGTTCACCTCCAGAAATGCAATAGTAGTGGATTTTGCATAGTGGGCAAGAATAATTTAGTGTCGAACGCTTTACGTAGGTTAATGGACAAAGCCCAAGTAGAATCACTTCCATCCATATTTTGCCGTATGTGATCCTCTCAGGATAGGATTGTATCTTGGGTGCCTTTGGTCTTTTTAATATTGATGTTTAAGCATAAGTTTATTTGATTCTAAAAACGTTGTGATTTGTTTGCAAACGGTGTTTTCTAATGTTGTAAAATGTTGTAAACAATGTGTTTAGAATAGATATCGGATGATAGTTGTCAAAGGTACTAATTTACTGGACTTATATATCACCTTTACCTTTGCTAACTTTTCGATGTTTGAAAAGGCTTCCAGTTTTAGGATAAGGCTTATGAGATAACATTGGGACGTGGTAAGCTTTCATGAGCGACTTTCAGCATAGAATCTGGTAAAATCGCCAGGTCCAGTTTCTTTCAAGGTTTTCAGACATTTATTAATTTTTAACAAACGCAGGATTGACCACTTCAAAATGAAACGTGAGTGGAAATACTCAGTAATGATTTATTTGTATAACTTCTTCAGATCAGACCGGTTAAGGTTATTACAGGTGGTCGCGGATCTTGGAGAAGAATGAGAAAAAGAGATTTTGCAATAGTTAGTTTCTCCAGGATCTTTTCTCCAATGGTTTTCTTTATTGATGTTAAATCATCAGACATCGCGTTTGCCTGGAATATCTTTTTTTATACTTTTCCAAAAGGCTTTTGGTCTATTGACGTTTTCACATACTACAGTAATTTGCTTTGGATTTCCTGTTTGGTTACGTTACTGCATTCTTACGTTGATGGAATGATGCAGTTGACATTAGAATTTGATTTCCTTCTCTCATGAAAACATTTTTCTGGTTAATCAGGTTTTTACTACAAAGGTTAACCAGGAGTCTTGTTGCTTCGAATGTTATTTTTTTCCTACGGGGCATGACGGTTAACTGTTTCGACAATTGTCGATTTGAAATAATTTTAAGCAGTGGTAGAGTAGCTAACAAGTAATTTGTTCTCTCAATTTACAGAAACATATTTTTTTAAATAGTCTATTTCCTCAATTTTGTGCAGGCTGAATTTTTGTGTATACATTTTTTTATTAAGACCAATAACATCCTTATTACCAACTGATCATAGCTCAAGGACCGTATCAGCTATATTATTATTTTTATTATCATTATACTACAATTTATATTATTGTTATTTTCATTATTATTTTTTTATTTCTATCAGTTCAAACAGTTTAATATGTTGTCAATATTATTTTAATGTCAGTTGCCTACAACCAGTTAACTAAAGTTACACTGTTTTATCTTCCAAATCTCTCTTTTCTTAGAAGCTTTGTTTCGCTGCGTTCTGTCTTAATATTTCTTTTTTGTCACTCAATTTTTAATGACCTTCTCAATATCCTTGGTCTTTCTATGAAACGTTCGAAATTCTTACTAACAGCTCAAATTGTTCCAATGACAACTGGTACTACCTCTACTTTTTTCATGGACCACATACTCCTCATCTTTCACTTTAACTTTTCACTTTCCTTTATTTTAAATCCATTTTACTCCTGGAAAGGCAATGTCAGTTACAGTACATCTCATTCCTTCCTCCCCTATTTCCTTCGAGAATAATTTTTGCTAGTTTTTAAGGTGCTGTATATCGTGTTTACAAATACAGCAATTAAAATGGTCCAGTACAGTCCTTTCTAGATTGATACTAGGTAAACAATTCCATTTAATTATCGTCGCCAATGCGGAACCTTGAATCGGTTCCATTATTTAAGACATTAGCTTAGTAATTCCTGATTAGGATACTCTGATCCTGTGCAACTACAATAGAGCTTTCATTTTTAACTTCCAAGTCACTTTTACTTAGCCATTGATGGTTTTTTGGTTTGTCTACATCAGTTATATCAATATTGTTTTGATAATTCTCATGCAGGGATTATTCAACTCAATGGTCCATCATTATTTTCCTTTTTCCCCCTGGATTTTCTTTTACTTTCTGAAGCAGCTTTTGTGGCAGTATGAAGAACACGATTGTCATCAGGTAACTCCAACTTTCGTCTGCCCGCATTGCCTTGTTTATGATTACGAGCATCTTCTTAGTTCTGATTTTGTTAATACAACAGATAGATCACAAATTATTACTGTGGAAGTACCTTTGGAGTCCAATAGTAGTATTCTTTTTAACTTTTTCAAATCAATTTGGACCTTTTTCTTTTTCCTTCACATGGTAGATAGGGGCTACAGACATCAGATTTTGGGTGGTTCATTTTATTTAACCTCATCAGCTTTCTTGTCTTAATATCCATTCATTGTAGTTCACCATAAATTTAATCAATAACATTAAATTTATGATACACAAAAACGTACTGAAAGTTAGTTTATAGCTCCTAGTTTGCTCTAAGAATTGAGTTCCTTTTTCATTACTTTTCGTATAACATTTTTCTTGACTTTCTCTTTTATTATCCTTTGTTGAATTCCTCTTCCTCTTCCGTTCAATGCACTAAGTAACCTTTTAGCTAGACTTGAAAGTAGAATCAACATATTATTGCAGCCCATATTTCACGGTGATATCATCTTTAAATATTTTTACTCTTACCTCAGTTCTCTATCACCCTTGAAAACAAATTTAGGTCATTCATATGGAAAAAATGTGTGATTTTATTTTTATGTTTTTGTAAATATGCTTGATGTTGTTTAATTCCTGACAAGGGTATTAGCGCCTTACAAAAGAGAAAAGGGCAGAAAGGTCTCTTTGGAATATATTACAATGTATTTGAATATCAATCACACTTACTTCTTTGTTATGATTGATGAAAAACTTAGTATTTTAAAGTGGCATACTATGCTGTAAGAGATATCTGACTACTGATGTCCAGTATAAAGGATACTGTCTGAAGCTTACAATAACCAATTCAGGCCTTAATAAAATCTATTTTTGAAAGTAAATTCTGAAATTTCATACAATTTATGAGTAATTGATCCTTGTAACCATAAGAGTTTTCGCTTTCAGCTTTATTGCTCAAGGAGTAATATTTCGTTTCCATTATGAAAATTATTAATTTCTTTAGAAAGAACAGAAGTTTTTAATTGGTGTATAGTTCTTGGATTTATGATTTCGTCAGTTTTAGGAAGTAGGTACGATACTTTGAGTATTTGAGTATACTATGACTTAACTTCTAAAAATTTCTCCAGATATGTGAAAAAAACTCTTAGTTCTAACTGTGGAATAATGAAAGGAATTATAGCCAGCGGTTTCATATCTTTTCAAGCCTTGTTTGATGTAATATCAAGCCCTGAAGCCCTGTCAAACAGGGTGTCTGTGACTTTCTTCAGAGTAATATCATTCCAGTACTTCACTTCAACTCCTGTAATTTTTTTTCTCTTCTTTCCCTAACGACTCTGCTACCTTGGGGCCAGTTTTGAATATTTTGTTTTCTTCAAAGAAATTGCTTCCATTTTGTATCTTTGTATTCTTTGAGTATTTCTTTTTAGTTTATCTACTTTTTGGATTTTATTTCTTCATGAATGTGATTTGTTTTACACTTTCTCTTCGCTTTTCTTGCCCCTTAGAGTTGTTGTCTTTTAACGATTCATAATGAATTATCTGTGAGGTAAGTAACCTTGAATTCTTTCCCAAAAATTTTGGCAACTGCTCACCATCAGGTTTGAGACAATAGGCACATTAACTGTATGATTCTTTGCTTTAAATGTTTCTTCTACTTTACCTTCAGCAAATAAGTCAGGTTAAGGTTCATACGGTTCAAGAATCTAAAGTTTAAGTGCCCGAGGATTTATTCCTCTTGAACAAAAGTTGGTTCATTCAGTGCTACACAAGCTGACATATTTGACACGATATTTGACTGATCAAATAATTCTAGTTCAAAAACAAAATCTGCAGCATTCTCATTTCTACATAATTTATTGCATCATTACTAAAATTATAATAATCATCGCGCATTAATTTTATTCATTGGTAATGTCTTCTTGATGTTTGTGACAGCACATTTCCTAAATTTTTAAGGACGTTTCTCAGGATCCTTGGAAATTGCAAATATTATTATTACCATTATTAATATTACTACTACAATTACTTTTCAGTGTTGTTGTAAATTACTGGTTTCATTAAACCAACAGACTAATTTCCCCACCTTTCTTTACCATTTCGTTTCTCTCAATTCTTGTGTTCAAGGGTCACAAGATCACGTCTATTATGTAACATGTTTTTGACCTTTTTTCCAATGATAACTATATCTGGCCTGTTATGTTCGATTTTAGACTCGGTTTGCGTTGCGAAGTCCCATAGGCGTTTAACTACTTCATTTTCTAGTACAGCAATTGTGCTAACCACAAAGCGTTCTTAACTCTTTGATTCAAAAGGAAACCCTACCTTGTGGCACAGATGTCAATGTATCAAAGCAGCCATTTTATCATGATGCCATTTCTTGTACTTATTTTTTGGCAGACTTTTGCACTTTGAGACAATGTGGCTTACAGTTTTATCCCTCTCCCTGCACATTTTTCACTTCGTAGATTTTTGCCTTTTATCTGTCGTTACAGATACCAGTTTGGTTTGAGTAGTTGTTCCTAGGCTGCCATAACCAATACTACTTTTTAAGATATCCATTTGCAACCCACCTTTAACTTGCCTCTTCATCTTTAACATCTTTTGCTTCCTTGAGGTAAGCAAAGTATAATGCCTTTTCTTCAAACCTCCCTTTCCTTTTTTTAATGACTGTTCTATTTTTTCCTTGGGCCTTTTTTTCTCTTTAATAATATTCTCTTCGCAAAATGTTTTCAGTAGTTGTTCATGTTTACATAATATCCAAGGCTGTTCTCTCTTCTATCGTGCTGCAACCCTTCATACTAATTAGGCCCCGGCCTTCTTTTCTTTATCAATAATATCTACCTGTATCTGCCTGTGGGCTTATGCACCAATACATAGCAGCTTTTCCTGTCCATTTCTCTTCACGTCTTCCTTTGTCCAGCTGAAAATTCCATACAATATCGCACTTGTGCAACTGCCCAAAATTTTTATTGATTCGATTGTACTTTTTTCCATTAGGTCTTGCTTTTAGGACCTTTCTTACGCTCCTAAAGTATCCTTTCTTGCTTATTTGTTTCATTTCTTTGTTTTTGAGCTCATCACTTTGAAAAATGCCATGATACTGATATCCCTCACTCTTCTCCAAAGATCTTATTTCTGCTCCATTAGGTAAAGATATTCCTGAAATTTCTAGAATATTACCTCTTACCAATTTAACCACTGCATACTTTTGGATGCGAAATTCCATACCCATATCTTCATTAAAGATACTCACAGTGTGTGCAAGTATGTTAAGCTCTTTTTCATTTTTTGCGTATAACTCCAGATCATCCATAAAAAGACGATCATTTATGTTAACCAATTTTTTCTAAGCTTGTACCCAACTACCATACGAGTTAACAATGCAGATAATGGTATCAAACATAGAACAAACAAAATTTGAAATGAACGGCCGCCTTGAAAAACCCCTCTCCTGATATTCACAATCCCTATTCCATCTGTGCTTGATGTTAACTCTATCTTCTATGAATGCGTAGAATTTGCTGTTAGTTGCTCCACGCTTTCAACTATCTTAAACATTTGCAGACAGCGTATGATCGAGAAGTGGGGCATCATATCCTTTGCCATCTTGTGGTCAATCCACGCAAGGCATGTGATTTGTCATTCTTCTTTTGCAGCTCCTGATAACCATTTTATCGATCAACAGTTAGTCTTTAGTACCCCCTAATATTTTGCAGATCCCTTTTTTTCTTCAGGTAACAACTTGTTCCTTTCAAGATGGTCATTTATTCCTCCTGTAAGTATTTCAGCCATGAACTTCCATATCATGGCAAGACAGTTAATGGGCCGAAAGCTTGGGACAAGCCTCCCTTTTGACACATATTTGATGATAAGAGTCGCTCTGTCCATCACCTTCCAATTTGGTAATTCCATTGTATCTATCCAGTCTAAAGGATGTTTAGATATTCTTTCGTGTACACTATCAAATGTTTTCAACCAATACTTATCAAATTTGTCAGAACCACATCCTTTCTATTTTAGTATATATGATAGCTGTTTTATTGTCTTTTTTCTGGTCGGTCTGAAAGCTCTCTTGTGGTGAAATATTACCATAACTTTCTTCTAGATCTTTGAGCCATTTTGCATCTTTGTTGTGTTGTTTTTCTATACCGCAAATGCTGCCACAGAATGTTTTACTCTCTTCTACATCTTGCCAGATTTCCTAATTTCTTACTTTTCCATCATTTATTCAACTGGTCTCTTTCTGTTTGCTTGGAAAGGCCTGTATTGCAAAAACTAATTGTTTCTTTCCTCGTATTCAATTGTCTCGGCCGTGGTGGCCTTCACCCTTTATTTAAGCTCTTCAATAGTCACCAAAATTCCATTTCCATTGACATGGTAAATATGCTCTAGCCTTTTCTTAGCATGTTCACTCGTCAATTTCCTGTTCCATTGATCTAAATTCCTTTTCTTAACTTTCGTATTTTTCCTGTTATTCTCTCTTCCGTTAAGGACCTTTGTCACTGGGTGCCTTCTTTTTCTTGATTTTCATTACACCAGCAACAACATTTGCTTCAGCCAGTACTAGTATATTCGTCAACATTCAACATTCTGTACTTTTCGATCTTTTCTCTTTCTTTATCATTTATCCTCACATCTCCCGGTAATGCTACATCAATTATTTTCACTGCCTGTTTGATTTTAACTATCACTATGATACCAAGCAGGCTTCTTGCTTCGATATGCCTGTCGCACTGGATGGTAAAATCCCACAAGATCTTGGACACATTTTTTGTTGTACCCTCAGGTATATGTTCATACCATTTATCTACTTTATCAGGGCTGGATTTCTACTTAGTCTCCAGTGGACATATCTTCCAACATTGTCATGGCGACGCTTATATTGTCTTTGAGCGAGCATCTTATATTCACTAACAATATATGAAACAGTTTCACTTTTCTCATTGCATAAACAGCACAAAGGAGATTTACTGGTCCTATCTATATGCGAGTTAGCACTGTTTGTCTTTGGGGCTTGTTTTTGGGTCCCCATTTCCTAAGTCCCCATTTCTAAGTCAACTCCAAGATTTAGTTTCATCTTTTCCTTCCATGTCTTTCAGGTACTGTCCATACATCACCTTCTTCTTTCATGAGTTCGAATGCTTGAATGTTTTGTCTAAAATAACAGCAATGTATTTTGACGCATTTTGAAAAGAAAAAGAAAAACAATAACAGAACTAAAAACAAAAAGTGTGCCCTTAGAAATATATTACAACAAGGCTTTAATGGGCTTATATGATGTTGTATTCGTCAGCAAACAGCCCAATAACAAATGTTTGGTCTGAATCTATTACTGAAGTACAGAACGTAGCACTACTTCTATCGCATCCTCTTATATATTATCAGTTGCAAGTAGAGAGTGCGATAGTAATGACTTGTTCTGAAAAAACCACAACTGCTTGGGCAATATCCCTTTCTTCTCTTTTTTGTGGAGCCCATTTAAAATGTTGTAAGACGTCTGCCACTTTTTTCTTATCGAATTTATCTCACTGTTGTGGCAACAGTGGATGTTTTCCTGACTTGTTGCTGACCAATGAAATTGTTACTGGATGGTGTAAAGTCAGTCTACAATAACAATAGGTACCAATAAATCAGATGTCCTTATCAAAGCTAAAGAAACATTTAGGTAGACATTGTCTTGGCTCCTCCAATTTTATCAGTGTACTAGAAAAGCTGTCTAAACACAGGGACTTATATATTAAACTGTCCTTAAGTTATGCTAGAAAGACTTAGATAAGACTTAGGCTTTATAAAAGCACAGGTAATTGTTTCAAAGAGAGCAGAGAGATACATAAATAGAATCTGTAAAGACTATTACAATAGCTAACATTTGAACAATTGCATTCCGAAGAGTGTTGCCTGTAAAGACCTGCCCATGTTACTCTAAAGAGTATTGCTAATACATCCTAAAATAACCTCACTCAAGTGGATTGACTTGTACATAGAAAGAGAAGCACAAAAAAGGTAACAATAGAAAAGATAAGATTAACACAGTTCAAAATAGCACCCTCTGCACAATGTGTGATCCTGAATATGAAACTGCAATCACACTTGGAGTAAATCCACAAAGCTGGCCTAAAGAAGTACAGGCAAAGACTGTTATGGCAAATGAATCTATTGGAATCGGGTATTAAACTGAAGTGGTATGACCTGGTCCCGGAAGCTGTTATGGGAAGTTAAAAGTGCAAAATACTTTGTGACTTTACAGTTATACAGACCATGAATTTTAAGCAAGACGACCAGATATGATAACGATCAATGTGCAAGAGAAACAAGCCTAATAATTCACTTTGCGATCCCGTTTAATAAAAGACTGATTAACAAAAAGATTAAGAAAAGTAAAAAGCTCAAAGTGCTGGCAAGAGATATCCAAATATAGGGTCTGAAGATTGAAGTAATTAATTTTGCACCGATTCTGAAGTTGTTTGGGTGCAGAATCGGTCCTTCACAAATAGGTTTGGTCGGGTTGGGTTGGGTGGGATTGTAGACTACACGTTTGTAAAGCTTAAAAGGAACACAGAGTAGGCTGTCTGGTCTGTAGCTGCCTGCAACATACGGTGGTTTCTTCAGTTTAACCATAGCAACGACTTTGGCTAGTTTCCATACTTTGAGTACCTTATTTTATGAGCAGGCACGAGTTGAAGAGCAATCGTAACCACTGAGGTCTTTCATGGATATGAAGAAAGAATTCAAGGTGCAGGTTATCTGCATCTGGTACTTTATCAGCTGTTAGTGATTTGAGTGCAGTCAGTACTTCATCGTCAGTAAAGTCGTCATATAATGTTTGATCAGTAGATGGTGCATACAATTCGTCTTTCAGTTTTTAATTAACTTTTCTCGTAAATTGACTATTCGAATTCAGGAACTTTCAGTTGTTTAGCAGACATAACACGACTGTGTTGGGGCTCATTGAATTTGGATTCGCGGAGATCATTCTTGCGACCAGTAAGTTTGTTAATTGCTGACCATGCTTTTCTGCTGGTCCGTTTCATATCGATTTTTTCAATAGAAGAAACCCATTGTTTTCCCTTTTAGATAGTCAATAAGAGTATTTGATAGCAACAACGTCTCCGCCACAGACTGTAATTTTTCGAGTTGTGAACCAAGTTCATCGCATTTGACGTCCCATCTAGGAAAGCAGTTTTTCCGATAAACGCTTAAGATTGTATCTTTTGCAGCTTTTAAGGGTTTCTTTTGAAATCCATCAAAGGAAGAGTTAATATTACTATCCGGATATGAAAGAGCACCACACATGTTTCTAGTTGCAGCTCAAAACCCCTCCCAGTCAGCTTTGTTGAAGTTCTATCCAGATAGTGGTAAGTTGAGATATATTCTATCAAGGCAGGGTGATAGTTGACGGTGGGCCGGTCCTGAGCCTTTGGAAAATTCCCCAAGATGTTGTGTACAGGGTAAGGAACTGTTGATGTCTTGCGTGAAGGAAGTTAAATCTGGGTTCGTGTAAGTGTTCCATGCAACATAATGAAACGTTTTTGGTTCGTTATGATCGTAAAGCAGTTTGGGGTTGATTGTAGTTGACCAACCATGAAAAGTGTTCCAGTCATTGCCGTTTCTGGAGTAGCCCCAGGTTGTATGGTGGCAGTTGAAATCACCCGAGTATATTGCAGGATGTCAAAGGGAGACTTTAGAGTTATATAAAAGTTTATTATTGTAAGTCCTCTGTCGATCGAGATGGTTAGCCACTCCCAACATCAACCTCGTTGCTGAGCTGATAACAAAACATAAATTTTATTCAAAAGAATTATGATTTCTAATGATTACATGACACATCTAACAGTGTGAATAGTGTCGAGAATATAATTGTTTACTCTGAGATAAAATAGACACTTAAAGCTCTATTTTTTATCTTGCTTGCAAGTCTTTTAGTTATTAGAACAGAAAACATTATAGTTGAGATCATAGTTCAAGTAAAAAATAACCTGACCTGACAAGAAAAACCCGGTTTATCAGCAATGTTTTTAAATGAGACACAACGTTTGAAAAAACTGATAAAGTTAAAATTTTGAAATGTCATAAAGGATAGAAACCAACAACCAAAATTCCAATCAGATTTCGATTTCTCTTTTAATTATTTATCATCAAGAAATAATTTAATGTTAATATGATTGCTTAACCAGGCATCTCAGGTAACACGGGGCACCTTCGTTGTTAAATTTATAATTTGAATTTAAAACTTCCATTCGTGCTGATTAAATCAAATTGAATATTGGCTTTTAATGTAGGTTATCATATGCGTAAGGCAGCTTGGACTCCCTCTGTCGAAAAGGATAAGTTTGATGGTTGAGTACGCTGTTACTATTCGAAAAAATGACGAGAATGTTGTTGGAGATCTTTTATTAAAAAAGAGTTTGTTTGCAAGTAAAATATTGCATTTGCAAAATCGACAAAGGCAATATTTTTCTCTTAAAAGCAGACAAACAAAATTTTTGTAGAGTCACTATGTACGGGAAGATCGGCTACAGAGGTAATGGAAAGCAGGCGGTTTCTTACCAAAGAAAGAAACGTAAGCGATTTAAAAGAAAAGCTTGGTATGTCTTACAAAAGTGCAATTATGCTTACCTCTCTTTCTTATTTTAGGCATTTATTAGATACTTCAACGTTTAGCTCCTTAGCAAAGTCACATGTTTTTCCTTTCAGCAGGGATACATTAATTGGTACGTTCTCGTTACTCAACATTAGAAAGCACTTTATTAAAGCCTTGTTCAAAGCTTCGTCAATTTCTGGTCTTAGTCTTTAAACACCCGAGCCACTTTCATAAGCTTTAACAATTTTGGATTTGATTTTCCTCAATATTAATAGTGTGATCTTTGTCACTGCGAATCCCGCAACCACGTCCTTGTGTAGGACTTCCTTTTCAAGTTCTTTAAAGAACTTCTTGCTTCAATTTTATTGATTTTTCTGTGCATTGGTAGAAACATTCCCCACTTTAAAGCTGTACGAAACCAAAATACATGAGTGGTATGAAACATTCAATTAATAGTAGGGACATCGCACGAAGTTTTAGATATGAGAACCAAACAATGGATGAGATGAATTCTCAGAAAGTAAGTGAGAAAATATCTTAAGGAAAAGAAAAAATCATTTGGAAAATTGAGTTAATACGTTAGTTCCAAGTAAGTAGATTTAACTATGAGGGTTGATTAAGGAAGTTTTACTATGCATTGGAAGTTAATCGAATTATGGAGATGTTCATATCAGGGAAAGGCAATTTATAGAGAGTCCATTAAATTCAATGCTTATTTTGGCCTGATGGGCCCCATATACTGGAGAATAATGAATTTGTGTTAATTCCAAAAGATATTTCAAGGCTACCTCCAACTGAGAAACTGTGAAAATTAATACCACAAATACATCTAAACATTCTTATGCTACCATAATCACTCAAAATATAGTCTTTAAAAATAATACCTTTATGAGTAACGGCAACAACAAGGAAAGAAGTATCTTTCATCTGATTGACTCTTATCAATATCAACCTGCGTTGGGCATTTTAAAGCATTAAACTGACCTAGTTGAAAATCAAATCATATGAAGTTTCAGTGATATGGTTGAATATTTTAGAGGTGGTTTTAAAATTAAGGATATTCGCAGAATTTTACTATTGATATTTTCTACTTTTCAGGTAGGTGACCATACACAATGTCAGGACAAAAAGTGCTTTCTCTGGATATTGTATAAAATCTTCTAATTTGAGCACCTAACCGTCCTAAGAGAAAATCCCCCACTAATGAAATTTCTGTGTAAATAAACGTGATGAAAAGGACAATTATTGATTAACTTGTACGGAATGTAGATAAGCCTAGGGATAAAGTCATTTGCCTACTGAAAATCTTTTGTCCAATTTTGTATGTTGTGATTTATACAACCAGATGTTTTTTCTTTTCACAGCAAAATTAAGCTTGATTATTATATCTTAGGAATGGATGTTGCCACACAGGTGTTATTTATTGTACACAACAACAGCTGGAGGTATTTTAGGCATATTGCTTAAACAAAAATGCCGTTAAGCAATACTGTGTATTGAGGGTGTCCCAGAAGGCAACCTCCACGTGATGATGCCTGGATGCCGATTAGCCAGGCTTTCCTGACTGGTTGGTAACGTCTTCGTTTCAAATTGTTCTTCCGTACCATGGAAGAAATTGATCTCGTCGATCATGTGATTTCAAATCTGGCTCGTCGTCCATTTGGAGAATTCTGCTTTCTTTACAAACCGATCTGCCTTGCTTGTGGGTTGCTGACGCCTTTCAGTGTCGTCCTTGCTGGTGTGTATAGGTGGCATCCAGGAGTAATCCTGGAAAACCTCATGGGGTAGGATAACAACTGTTGGCTCTATCTCCAATGAAAAATCAACCAGGAAATGTGCGTCTTCGACGCCCCCGTAGTTGAAATATTATCGGTGCAACCTACTCACTTGGTCACAGATACATACTGAGGGGGGTGCTGCAGTGCTTTATAGATATTCACTTGTTCGGTGGTGAGGGGAGGTTTTTTTCCCGTTTCATGAGGCCGGATCGAGCTCACCAGAGTGGTCTTCCAATTTGTCTCCAGCAGCTTACACAGCAACAACAACCTTATTTACTTTTTCACAATACACAATTGTGTATTGTGAAAAAGTAAATAAAGGATGAATAAAGGATGCCATAAAAAAAATTAAGTCACAGATTCTTATTCAATAGAATTATATTAATTGTTATAATTAGGGAAAGGTATTAAAAATTTTATAACTTCTCTGCAGTCAGCTGATTTCCAGAATTTAATACCAAAACTGTGATTTTTTTGCTTTGTTGAGTTGGATTTAAGAAGGTATTTTTGGAAGACAGGAACACTGGCACGGAACATTGGCCCTAGTTTTTGTTTCTTCAGTTAATCTCTCAAGTCATTGATTAAAACCCTGATATCTGAGTAGTTAATATTTGCTGTTTTTATTTTTATATTTGTCATAAACACTTCTTTACGATAAAGAATTTCTAATATTTTTAATACTCAGTCTGCAGACAGTACCGTTTCGCCCATTGTTGGCTCATTAGTGCAGCACAGAGCTTCTGAGGCATAACTCTCTGGCCATATTGCCGGAGCAAAGACAGCTTAAAGAGTTATTGTGGGATCCTGTCAGTGTTCGTACCACGCATGCGCAGCGAGCATATTTTTAATAGAAAACACTCCATTAAGCGTATTTCTGAATGCTTCAGTGTACATAAAAATCTCTCATTTTAATAATGTAGGAGTTAAAAAGCAATTTAGTATTTATTTTATAAAGAAATCTATATGCCTTTAATGCTGTTTTTTTGTAATTGCCATACTGATCCTTTTTGTGGAATATAGAATTAATCGTTGCTTTGCTAGCTTGTTGACCATACCCTGCATTCTAAGCAAGAAAAGTTATACAGGATTCATTTAAATGTCGGAAGGCTGCATTAAAAGTAAATATGTAAATTATGTGAGCACAGTATTCTGTTATTTAAGAAAAAATGTGTCGATGATATTCATGTGGCTTTTTCCACTGATTCGAATTACGCCTGTTTTTAAGGCATTGAGTCGATAGTTTGGAGTCTTTAAAAGAGACAATTTTGCCTCAAAACATTATACTACTATGACCATAAATCTATTAATGATTTAAAGTTAATTTAGTAACAAATATTTTGTCTTATCGTAAGGCTCCTTACTGTTTGGTGATTTCAAGTAGTAGAACTCGCTGTGGTTTATTGAAATAAAATCAGCATCAGTATTTGTGCTGGGCTTAGTTCAATTCAATTTCTTACATTTTTATTCTTAATTTACTTTATTGTATATATAATATATATAGATACTTTATAAAATTTCAGAAAAGAAACCATACGTTACATATTTACATAACCTGAATATTTACTTTATATATATATATATATATATAGTATATATGTTTACTTTATGATTATACTGTTTCTTCGTATGGAGAAAAATATACAGAAAATCTTAGGCTCAAATAAAAAGCATATTTAAAAATGTTTGTTATGAAGAAATAGGATCAAAACAGTTGTTTTGTAAATATTTTCGCTTTTACAGACATCTTCAGACAATCAGAAACAATTGAAAACCAACTTATGAGTTTTAGATATCAAAATAAGATGGATTTTTTTCTTTTGTTTCAGATTATCTGAAAACGCCTGTAAAGGCGAAACCTTTTTCAAAACAACTGTGTTGATTTCATTTCTTTACAATAATTTAGTTATTTTCATCTTCTGGCTGAATCAACTACTCAGCTAGCTGCTGTGCAGTTTCAGCAGTGTGATGACCAGGTGATCCGAAACGAGTAGATACATTTCAAGCTAAGTTTCTTTCAAAACTCGAGATATGTGAAAGAGCTGACTTTTTGTAATGTAATTTCAATTATCAAACAGCATGAAAACTGTAAGAGCTTTATTATGCCCTGTATAGGATTTGATTTAATTCATTAAATTTGATAAGTTAATATGAATTTATCATTCTTATTGAAGTGTCAGTCGAACACTGACTTAAAGGGTAAAAAACACAAAAGCCAACTAAATTTGACTGCTTGATTGATGTTGAAAATGTTTTAAAAGGCCAATCATGGAGTTTAATCATATCTAAAGAATCAGATTTAATTAGAAGCCTGACAATCTCCATAGTAACTTGATTTACCAGGACTAACATGAATTGTCATTGGAAAGACAACAGTTTTAATAAGTTAGCATTGTTGTTATATGGTCTGGTGGTCAGATAACTACTATATAAATATGTATATTTATATGTTTATATATGTATGTATATATATGTATGTATATATATGTATGTATATATATGTATGTATATATATATGTATATATATGTATAAATATGTATATGTATGTATATATATGTATGTATATATATGTATGTATATATGTATATATATGTATAAATATGTATATGTATGTATATATATATATAAATATATTGTGTAATCTTGTGTATTCGCATCAAAAACTGCTCAATGCATATAGCAGAGCAATATTCATCAGGTAAAACACGATAAATAAGATAATATAGCAATCATATTTCTTATTTTTCGTGCTTTGCCTTATGTATGTATATATATATATATATTTATATATATATATATATTTATATATATATATATTTATATATATATATATTTATATATATATATATATTTATATATATATATATTTATATATATATATATATATGTCAGATTATTGATTTATGCAAAACTGTGCTATTAATCTTATCATATCATCAATATTTTACTAATTGTTTTCTTATCTCACCAGCGCAAGGGATATAGACAGGGTTATTTTTTATTTTCAACCTAAATAGTAAGCTTTTGGGTAGCTTTGAATTGCGTTCATACNAATAGTGGGGATAATAGTGGTTGCAAATCCTTTCTTAACTTTTTATAACAAAAATATCGACAAAATATGTGACCATATATTTGAAGTTTAAAAATTTGCATCATATGTACTGAAAGGCATCTTAAAATCGGCAATCAGGTATGATTCTTCTGTGTTGCATACTGATTGAATTTTCATCTCATGTTGACATATATATATATATATATATATTTATATATATATATATATATATATATATATATATATATATATATATATATGTCAGATTATTGATTTATGCAAAACTGTGCTATTAATCTTATCATATCATCAATATTTTACTAATTGTTTTCTTATCTCACCAGCGCAAGGGATATAGACAGGGTTATTTTTTATTTTCAACCTAAATAGTAAGCTTTTGGGTAGCTTTGAATTGCGTTCATACAGTGATGATGTCATAAAATAATTACGTCTAATGTTCATCGGATAAACATATCACTTAGAAAGAGAAAACAAAAGGGTGCTTTCAAACATATATGGCATTCAATATTTACGCATAAGTAAAATTTATCCTTAGTATTAAAATGTTTTAAATCATAGAGTACAAATTAAGCGCAAAATTTGATTAAAATTAGCAGCCTTCCTTAATTTAATGTTTCTCTGTGATTCTACATAAGAAACTCAAAATTTTAGCATATCATACTGCTACCACACCAAAAAACCTCCTTCATGCGTCATCCAGTCCGTAAGATGATCCTATTCGAACATCTTAACATTAGGTCTATCAAAGCGCATCAAAGTATATCACACTAGACTACATATGTAGTGTAATAAAATAATTCATATATAGTATAAAATTAAAGCCAACTTGTACCGTAATATAGGGAGGTATAATCAACAATCAATTGAAACTTGTTGTAAAATTCAACAGAGCTTATTTTATCTTACGTTGCTTTAAGTAAAGGGTGAGATAAGAAAATGAGTCCACTAGGTACAAATAGCTGGAGTGACATTACCTGTCTAAGGGTAATTATTTCTCCTACTGTTCTATTGCTTCAAAACTAAAGTTCAAGAATAGATAATGCAGCGCACGTCCTAGCTACTGCTACCAATATAAAATGGAACAAAAAGGTCAAGCCTAAACATGTCTTTATTCACAAGGGTTGACCTCTTGCATACCCACTAGATAGCATTGGATAGCTTACTCTAGCTTAACACCAATTTCAAGTTTATCGCAGTGCTTTGAATCACTTCAACATATCTCCCTACAGTACGTTCAATAGGTGGAATAATTCAGTAAGGTTTTTATACAAATGGGGTGAGCTGCACTAAAAGAAGCTAGTCGTGGACATTTTTACCATGTCAGAAAGCACAAGTAAATAGTTTTACGTTACTCTGACGGTATTAACAAAACCGATTATTTGTAAAAAATGTTTTTTGCATTTATCTTTTCCACTTAAACATACAGGCAATTTTTAAGCACTGTCAAGCACAGCATGGACATATTCAAAATACCTTTATGAAGCCACCTTGTAAATATTTCAGGTCTAAAGGGCTATACTTGCACAACATGTTGGCTGCATTTTACACAGCAAGACATTTTCCCAGTTTTGTTTAAACCAATGGACTAATGTAATTCCTCTAAAACTACACAAATATTGCGCATAATGGACTATACTAAGGCGCAAAAGTATATACCTTGCAACATTATCAGGTCTCTGTTTGTATTCCTTCTGCACTTAACATACTTCACTCACCCAAAATGTGATAATTTCCCTTGATACTCATTCCTACCTATCCTACAGAGAGACTATTTAATGTTTTTCTCAATGTTAAATTTGTTGCAATTCGTTTGTAGAATTTCTTTCTGTGCACTGCAAATCAATGCCTCAATAGACCCTTTCAAGTCACTTTCGGTAACCACCTCAGGGTGTAAAATTTGTCTTTGTTAGCAATTTCCCTGAGGTATTCACCCTACATCACCTTGTCTTTCCAGGTGTCCATCCTTTCTTTTTGTATGAGCTTTATTATCTTCTTTGATTCCACGGCTCTTTGCAAACTGTTATAGTGTTGTTGTTGCTTACAAGCAATTGTTCAACATGGTTTATAATGTACCAACCAGAACTAATTTCCTCTGTGACAACACATTGTTCCAACCAACTAATTTCCTACCATCTTTACTTGGCATTATGCATAACCAATTTACGTCGCTTTTAGACTGAAACTCCTTATCCATCGTCATAATCTTCCAGATCTTCCTGGCAATCTAAAAAAGGTTGGCAGCATCCTACTTAATGATACCTGCCTCAGACAGTGCCCTTGCATCCATCGTCTGACTTTATCCCTTCCATGTAGCCTATGTTTCAATATGCCTTCTGTTTCACCCAGTTCTTTTCTGAAAATGCTTTCTATTGCTACCAATAAGTAAAGCTAAACCATCAGATTTCACCTTTATCAATATTTTTGGCTTATAAATAACTGTGTCACACTTTTTGAGCTAAATTCCTTTTCTATTTCATTATCAGAACCATAATAACGATTATTATTATTATTATTATTAGTAGTAGTAGTAGTAGTAGTAGTAGTAGTAGTAGTAGTAGTATTTCCTTTTAAAGCATTGTTTACAAACCGGAAGATGTTAACTCAACATCAAGTTGCGACTCACAACCTTAGATATTTAGTGCAAAGCGCAGAGTCCTTGCTGTTGCCAACAAGAAAGCCTTCTGTAAAGTTTCAAAATGAGAATTAGGGCAAACCTGCCCAAGCCAATCGTGGAAATCCTTAGATATAGTACCCAATGCTCCAATGATATTGGGAACCACTTGTACTTCCCTACAATTCCAAATTTGTTTCAATTCCCACTTAAGGTCCTGGTATTTGTTGTTTTTTTCTCTCTCTTTTTCGATGACTCTGGTATCAAAGGGGCAAGCTACAACAACTATCGTACATTTCCTATTTTCTTTATCAAAAATAACTGTCAGGCTTGGAATGTTCCAAAACCTTATCAGTCCGGAAATTTCATGTCACAGAGTATTATCACGGTTGTTATTATTATTATTATTATTATTATTATTATTATTGCCATATTATCAGAAATATTTATACAGCATGGCTGTTTTAACTGTTTAATTCTTTAAAAATAGCTTATGCTATTTGAAACCAATTCCTGTAATATATTGAGAGCTGGTTCCAACTCTGATCTCATTCGCCATGAACAAAATGACACCTCCCATATACCACTCCTTTAGCCGATCCTTAGAACCCAACATTGACCAATGGCTGTAGACCTGGGAAGCACTGCTCCATCCAAATCCATAAATGCATTTACTAATGATGACCACTCAAGCAGTTTCTGTCTTATGAGTCATTAGATAAGCTTATCTGGCAGTTAATTACCAGGACAGTGCAGGGGCTCTCACTTATATTTTGCCTGACAGCTTGTGACTTGAGTTACAACACGATTTATTCTAAGAACGCCTTTCAAAAATATAGGATTATTTTTTAGTTAAAATAAAGATTTCAAAACTTAATTGTTATTATTAGTACTAAAAATGCAAATTTCTTACACCCAATATAAACAAAATAGAATAAAGATCAAGCACAAGTACATATTTGTCTATCATAACTGATATATAAATATGTATTTTTAAGCATAGTTTCATATTTGTACTCTCTTTTGGGGATTACGCTGATGACCTTGTACATACTCCATGAAAACTCACCAATCATTACATTTATACCACAGTCATGCTTATCTTTGTTTCAACAATTTCCACTGCAGGAATATTGAACTATTGATACCCACAGCGTCGGTTGAATCTTACCAAATAATTTTTACTGACAGAATTTTCAAGAATTGCAACCATGGTTTTTACCTGACGTTTTCACTAAAGAAAGCATGATGATTTTGGAAGCTTGGTCTTTTCATGTAGAAAATGGAATTTCTACATACATTCAAAACTGTAACCGACTGAATAAAAGTAAAGTGTCTGTAAGTTAAAAGAAATCAAGTATAGATATTAGATTAAAGGAGTCCTAGTAGATTAAATTTTCATGCTTGATGCAGTGAAGAAAAAGGAAGCACAAGAGAGATGTTTACAAAGGCGAAAATAGGACTCGTGAAATAACACAACACTGCTAGACACAAAATCACACCTTTGACTGGGGAAATAAAAAAAATAATAGGCAGGGAAGCCAAAACAAGAACACGAACAATCACATCAACACTATATCTTCCACTCTCCAAGAAATATGACTTTAAGTTCTGAAGAAAGAAATAGAAAACGATAAAATCGGCATGACGTCACTCCTCAAAACAACTTGATTATTGTTGCCACGAAGATCCTCGATGGAAGACGCTAGAAGAAGCACCTTTCTAAAAGTATTTCAAAAAATGCTTGCGACTTATGAAATGATAAAGTTCCAATGAGTTCAAAGAGTCAAGAATTTTCAAAAGAAATTATTTATTTAGACTTTACACTCAAGCTGCAAATAACATTGCTATTTTGATTTAAGATATTTGTTTTCAACCTTTTAGCAAACAATAAACCTTTGTCAACAACTCTCATTTACGTTATATTGTTTTCCTTATTCATTCTACTTTGTTTTTTAACTTACTTACTTTGCTTACTCTGAGATTTTTTCTGTTCCAAGAAATGTATGCTTTCAAAAATTAAAAGGAATAGATTTGCAAAATGACTTTACTGTCTTCTTCGGTTTCTTGAAGAATATGTCTTGATGGTAGGAGAACTTTACCATTGTGCTGGTCAGACAAATCGGCTACTTCAGGCCTTTTCTACAGACAGAGGAAGTGTGTGTGTGTGTGTGAGAGAGAGAGAGAGAGAGAGAGAGAGAGAGAGAGAGAGAGAGAGAGAGAGAGAGAAATGTATGCCTTCAAAATTAAAAGGAATAAATTTGCAAAATGTTGCCCTTTTTTGCAAAGGATAAATACTGCAGACACAAAGAGAAAAAACGATCAGCTTAGAAGGTTCTTATCATACCGGCAGAACGGACTATGGTCCTTTAGGAGTCATTGTTTTCTAAAAGACAAAATTGAAATGTATATTAAACACTGCCAATAGATTTAACATTGTTCCTCCTCCCAAAAGGTTTACATAGGCTAAAGACCATTTAGATTATTTCAAGAGTAAAAATTATCGTGGAAAGGTGTAATGACAATATGAAACAAGTTTTTCAAACAAAAGTTCCCAATCTTTGTTTTCAACTAACTCTAATGTGCCAATATACTATTCACTTTCTGAATTTACTCAGTCTCAGTTATAAAGGACTTTTGTGAATGGATACAACTTTAAAGAAAATGCTTCCTTTGATATACATTTGTAAGTTTTTAATGAGTTCTTCAGCAATAATCCAAGAGCTTAGTAATATTGATTCTACCACATAATTCGTAAAAAGTAAAAGAAACAGATCGTTTAATGGCCATGAGTTAGTCCGTTCTTGCCAAAAAATTTAAATTAGCCACCTGCAACGAATGGATTTAAAACAAGCTTTCTGAAATCTCTATTGCTTTTAGCAATAAAGTAGCAATAAATCATCATAAAGAGCTATGATTCTTACGAACACAGATTTTTCAGGCATCTTAGTATCAGAAATTTAAGATTACTTTTGTGTCAACAAACAACATTCTTTGCTAAATGCTCAACATTTCACTTCTGTAAACCCCCAAATCGGTGCAGTCACATCTAAAACGTGATGCTACTTGCCAGTTTTGCTCTTCTTTATCAATATTTAAACACGGAAAGGAAACAACTTATCACTGTGTTGATCATGTCTTACTCGAATAAAATGCCTTTTGAACCTTGACTGTAAATCTCATTTGGACTATATCATCATTGAAAATTGTTTATTGAACAAACGTGATCAAGCTACCAATATCAACAATTTTTATCAAACTATATTATTCTCATTGTGTCATGTGGGTAGAACCTTTCCAAACTACCACCAGGGGAGCACATTTTCACAAGGGCAGTTTCTAGTCTTGATAACGTAAACAATACAAAAAGTGCTTTTCTTAAATGGATTGTTAAAACTATAAAGTAACTCATAAAATATTTACTAACACGCTGCGTAGGATTTGTGTGATTCAATCCTTCATGGAACTTATAGATAGGCGAGATCAAAAGAAGTCTTCTGTTTTGGAGGGCCAGATGTCCCTATTACATTGAAGAGAGGCTATTCCAACAGCGTGGCATTAACTATTCGAAGAGGGGCTTTTAATGACTTTCTGAGATTAATGAGACTATTTTGGATGCAAACGATGTAATTAGTTATAAGCCATTTTCAATGACTGATCGAAATCACTAACCAGATGGGCAAGGTTGCACACAAGAGGCAGTGAATTCAGAGTTAATGTTCACGTGGAACGATATTACCACTGATTAGTGAGTTTACATGGACATTGGTCTTGTTTCATTGCAACTGTAATCGCGCGGTTACTGAGGTTAGTTCAATGGACAATTTGTGTGCGTTAACAGAGTAAATTAAATCCTTAATGTTCTCTTTTTGAATTTAATTGTTTTTGTTGGCCTTTTCCTCATCTTAGAAACATAAACTGTCCTTGGTTTTACCTTAATGGCTAAACCTAAAACAGGAAGTTGCAAATCACGCTCAAATCTTTGTTAGAGAGGTTCTTATCAAAATAGGAACATTAAACTCTGCTTAAAGTGTCATCAAGAGTTACTACTTAGCTCGTGCAGCCCTAAAACAATTGTTTATTATAAGCAAGGGGTAGAACAATGTGTTTGTCACAAAATACCGGAAAACCTTTTGTTCAGACAAAAAATTAGATGTCTTAGTTTGATAAGAAACAAAAAACCATAAAAGGACTTTTAAAATTTAAATGTAACAGAAAGTGTATACTCACTGACTGTGTAGACTAATTTGCTATAATTACAAAATTACAATGTAGTACAATGTAATTTTGTGTGAAAATTTAGTACCTTGTTGAGAGGTATGCAAGAATGGTCCCATATTAAAATTGTTTAGTGGAATGGCTGCTGAAAACTAACGCACAAGAATCAGACGTTGTAGTTCATTGATTCCAAACTAATAAATGCCTTATGTCTGAAACCACTTTCAGATACTGTCTAAAGAAGTCGTTTTCCTCCCTCTGTCCTGTTTCCAATGTCCACCTCCTCGTTTAAGAACACTATTTTCCAAATCTAAATATAAGAAAAGCACAATGGTATTGTTTAGGATTATGGAATAGGATATTATATTATCTTAAATTTTATATATATATATATATATATATATATATATATATATATTTAAACCGGTAATCAATGTATATAGACACCAATTTCTCATTTTAAGCAATTATTCTATTTCATTCAGTTCAGCCCAAATGTTGCTCCTTGTTTCCTAGAAAACTACAAGATGAAACATAAATTAAAATCACAAATAGAATCGATTGTCATGGATATTTTTCCAATTTGTCGTAAAACTTTGATTTATAAACTCATCAAAATACGGTGAGAAATTGTTGCTGTACTATTCGTCTGATTTTGAGCAACACAGGATGACCCAAAAAGACAAAACCCATAACAAGTTTTTTAAATTCTATAAAAATTGAGCAAATTTAAAAAAATGAGCTAGATTTAAACTTCTGTATAGACACTATCATTCCTTAAAGCTTCAGGTATCTTGGCCACTTTGTATCAAGTCGTGTTTTTTTTTACAAACTATAATTCAAATGGTCTCCAAGGCACAGGAGACACACCTACGTAAATAGTGAAAATTTGTCAGTTACTCG
The DNA here is from genome assembly GCA_003991215.1 of Morbakka virulenta. Lineage (NCBI taxonomy): Eukaryota > Metazoa > Cnidaria > Cubozoa > Carybdeida > Carukiidae > Morbakka > Morbakka virulenta. The sequence goes on along the minus strand of RDPX01000087.1, from coordinate 1,129,196 downwards.
AATGCACTCCTCTTTTGAATTTTGCTCTGATTGCTGCCTTTATTTTATCAATCGTTTTAGGTTTGTTTTAATACACATTATCCCTGAGATACTACCACAGATAGTAAAATTGGTGTTCAAATCTGGAGAATACTGTGCCCATTCAACGTCCTATTTCCTGCTGATCAGTCTCTCCTGACATCTTCCAAACTAGGAAATCATTTCGTGTATGTGAGTCTTTCTGCATGGTCCCAATGATGCCCAAACTCTTCTAAGCACTACCATATAGCGCTCCGTATGAGCTCACTTCTTACGTCTTGAAACTAATACGGGTCGATGGTGCCACGTTTAAAGATCGCTACCCATGCTGTACACTTTGCTTATTGGAACTGCCTCTATGCCGCATCCACCTGTGCTGCTGTATCTCCAATAAACATTAATTTTATTGTCAACATATATATTTTTTTCAATACTTTCATCCTAAGCAAGACAGTAAACCACTTCAATGCAAAAGGTTACTTTCCTCATTTGACTTTTTTTGTTTTTTCTAAATCTTTTTATTTATTTTCTTTCCCTCTCCCAATTCTATCTCTAGAAATAAATTATACTTAGTTACACAAACAAAATCGTAATAGAACTATCTTGTTTACCATGGAACAGAAATAATAGTATAAGAAGCTTATATATTATCCTTCCTGACTAAGAAAAAATCCGATTGAACTTACGCATTTTCTAATTGTACACATACTTTGGCTATATTTTGTCAGCTGATATGATATTGTGTTTTACATAGGGGTCTGTAGAATTTCGGTTGATAATGACGGGCAAGCTGGAATTTTTAAAAATGACAAACAAGAGTTTGTCATTTTTTAAATTCCAACTTGCGGTTTTAGAGGTAACTTTTCCTTTCAACAAGAAGAAACCTTTATGGGAATCTCGTTAATTCAAACAGTACTGTACCTTTGTGCTATGCAACCGTCATTGTACAAAATATTTCCTTTGCATAGGAGAAAATGACAGTGATAGATTGTAAAAGCTGGTTGTAAAAGCTGAATGTGTAGTGGAATAAAATACAGAATTAAAGTTCATCGTTCAAGGCGACTTTCCTATTTTCAATTGAAATGAACTAAAAGGAAACTCACAATGAATTGTATGGTAAAAATAAGAGAAAAATATTTCAAAAAGGCACAACTGAAGGACTGCTTTAAAATAAAGAGGAAAGCAAATAACATAAAAGAAAATGAGGCCTGTGATAAAGGCATCCTGCAAATAGAGCTAAGATATTCTTTATCTTACATTCTGTATAGTGTTTATAGTAATGGAAGATCATGGTATTCCCCACTATACTTTGTTATACCTAGCTTTTAATACAGAGAATGGATGATTGTGGTATAAATGTCTTTCCCGGGTTAGACCTTGATGACATAAAAAGAATGGGTGATCATGTTATTCACCGCTGTATTCGGTTAGACCAAGCTGTAATAGAAATAATGTAATGTTTTAAGTTTGTTTATTCATAGATCCAAAAATGTAGAAATTCAGTAACACCTTCCAGGCAGAGCTGACTGAATAAGATGCCAGCACAATGAGCAGGAAAATATGTAAAAACAGCACTAACACCTTTCATACTGTAGCTACAGGATAAGCACTCGAGCAATTTTCTACTCATTAACTAGGAGAAAATTAGTAATACAAAAAAGACATCCTTATCATTTCATTAATTCTTAGAAGAATACACGATGATGATGGAGCCTGCATGGGATGACACTAATGCCCAGGCTTTCCGCAATAGGCCCACTTACTTCAACTAACATATATCTTTTAATTAAAAGGTGTAACAGTAGAGCCACAGAGGTTGGTAAATGATTAATCCAAAATTCTCTGTTACATCTAAAGCCCCACAATAATTTATTTTAATCGCCAAGTTATAGCTAAGCGTTTAATTTTTTTTAAACTTTCAATCTAAAAATGAAAATAAATCATTTTACACAAGAGAAAACTTTGATTGAAAGACAGTCTTCTGATAAATATGAAAGTTTAATTTTAAAAATTTTGAAAGCACATAAAACCCAATTTTGTAATCTTTACTTTGATTTTCAGTAATTTTAATCAAAAAATGATCGACATCAATTTTCTAATGGGTTGTCTTACTTTTGCTTCATTTTCTAACTATTTCTGTCATCCGTTTTCATGTGTTGTTCTTTTTTGTTTTTGTTTTCTTTTCCTTTTGTTTGTTACTGTTTTGGCTTTATTTGGAAGAAGGCGTGTTGTTCCTGCCATACTAATACGTCTCCCGAAATAAAACAGAAAATTCTACTGCACTAAAAGTTGCTTAAGGCATTTCACTTCTTCATATGTTTCAAAAACTGACAGTAATAAAATTTTTATATCTCTTAATAGGTAATATACATTAAGATATATGCTTAGCTAGCATTTTAACTGAACAAACGTTATCAAACTGGACAAGAGAATATAGTGCAGAAAATATAATTTTGTTATCTGGATAATAAAAATGGTCAATTCATCCTGGACGTACGTGTTACTGAATAACTAAAAAATAAACAGGAATTTTGCTCTCTCTCCAGACAGGTGCTAAATAAGGCTTAATGACTGCTGCATCTGTTTTACAGCTATGTGATAATAGGTGTAATTCCAGTAAGAGAGCTGGAAAATTCTGCTCTTATAACTTTGGAAGAGGCCCTTTGGTGGACGACATGTGGCTGGTTAGATGATTCTGGTGCAGTAGCGTTGGCATAAAAAATACAATTTTTTATACTCACATTATCTATGTATAGTATACAAATGGCCCTGAAGCTGATGATATTTTTAACAGTTACTTTTTCCTTTTCCTCATGGTGAGTAAAAATGACATTGAAGATAATAATAGATAAGAAATCTACTGTTTGGCTACTGACATATACCACTATGGACGACTGGTGGGAATTCAAGGATAGTCTTCATTTCATTGGCGTCGGTGATTTAAAACGTTCAAGAATGTGTCATTGATAACAAAAAGGTTGATACATGAATGCCTGTTGAGAAACATTTGCGTTGTTTACTCGGATATGATAAGCTTACCCAATAGGTCTCTGCCATAAAATCTCAGGATAGCATCTTTAAGGATATTTTCCCCCTTGCTATTGGTCTTTTTGCGAGATACACTTCAGAAGTGACGGAAATGAAATCCAACTTAAAGATCCAACGTAAAGACAAGAACTGCTACAAAGACCGTCTCAATATAGAGCCTTCTGCACATACAGCCCTCGATCTCTATCACTACCAACTTCCATATACCTGATTGGTCGTCTGGAAAGTAACGTGAACCATAAATAAGGATGATCTTGCATCATCTTTATGTTGGAACACAAGTGATACCTCTCGGCAGAACCCCCATTTAATTTGTCAAAATTAAAAAACCTGAAGGCAGAATATAACTTTATCATTTTCTAAATATTATCAGATAATCTAAATATATTTTGTACAATCACATAAATGATATCATTTTTTGTAATACAGGTGTTCTATTCAGACCTGACAAATATCGACTTTAACTACTCTTTCTGAGATAGGTAATGTTTTTGAACGACTTATGAATACTGTAATGGTAGAAATCTTGCTGACACTAGAACATAGAGACATACCTGCAAAAACAGATTGATAGGCATATAATATATATTTTCAGTATCAAATGAAAAATGATATAATAGAAAAAGATTAAAATGATTAGAGACTTTTATTGTCATTGAGTTTAATAACATTGAAAGCACTGCAATAAATATTTACTTCTTCCTTATAGTATAACAAAAATTCTTTTTTCCTTATTGCTTATCACTTGCACTTCTGAATAATTTTCAGCCAATTTCCATTGGTAAAAGGGTTCCCTTTCTAATACTGAGTATTTTAGTTTCAAACACTTTTCATACACTTTGCAAATCCTATGGCATACAAACTGTATGGCTGGTATGGTGTATGGTGGTATTTTTTAATTGATTGATTGGTCAATAAAGATATTCAAAATCAGATGCGAAACAAAAACAGCAGCAATTATATAGAATTAAAAAACCTGGCAAATAGTCAATCCTGGACTAAAAAATGCCCTACATAAATTATTATTATTATTATTATTATTATTATTATTATCATTATTATCATTATTATTATCTTTGCCCAGAGTAAGGCTGCTTGGCACCTGGTCACCTTTTACTGGGTATAACTAAAAAATAAAAAAATCCAAAAAGTCACTAAGTGCTTAAAAACAAACAAGAAATTCTATGGATTTTGTTAAAATATTTCTTTTTTTGCTTCAGAGAATATGTTTGTTTCTCTTTGTCAGAAAACAGTTAAAACTTCCCCAAAATCTTCACTGAACCTAAAAATCTTGGTTAGGTTTCTTTACTATGTTTCCAATCGGTTGTTGAAGCTCATGATACAAAAAACCCTATGAAATCAAGTAAAATAACTATTTTGAAACAATTTTATCAACTATTGAATAAGCACGAGGTGGGTTCTTGACCCCTTTTTTGTCTATTTTAACTTAAAATTTTGTATTTCTTCTAATTCACCTGTTCTTTGCATGAGCTTAATTAATGTTGATATTACACAAACTTTTAAAACAGATTTAAAAATCAAGTGTTTGTAAAATTACAAAATAATTTCCGTGTAATCAATTTTCAATTTCCGTATTTTGGGTAAGACAGGAGGAAGCATCCCCATGAGACAAAATATGGTGAATTCAGATTAGACAAGAGATCAGTCAGCAGACCACGCCTGCAGTCAGGATGTTTCTACGTATAGACTAAAGGATGTCTTGTGCTAATATGTAGTCCTGGGGACCTTCACCCAGAAGCGCATTCAAATCAGCTCAGCCTCCCACTGGGAACAGACCAACAAACCTACCATTGGGAATTTTTCTTTTGTAATAAAAAGTAAAAGTTTTTAGAACATTATTCTATTTAATATGATGAAACAGTAGTGTAACAGTTAAAGGTGGAAGCGCTAAACCTTTTCCCTCCTGCTGTATCTTCCTCTACTCTTTCATATTCTGTTTGTTTAAGTTTTTGTCGTTTGTGTCATATCAATCAATGATTACTTGACTAAGCACGTGTCATTTCTGATATTTTTTAATGTCCCACTGTCTTTAATAAATACCTATTACAGTTATTTTATCTATCTATGTAAATGAATTAATGGGAATCTGGAAAAAGTTGTTCGGTCAAAAACATATGTTATACATTATTTAAATTCTATAGTAAAGTTTCAAGTCAAGAGAAGGTGAATGACAACACATGTGAAGAGAAAAAGTGGGTCAGCAACCAGCCTTTGCTTCCTGTTAAAACTAACGCCTTTTATTTACGACAAATCCTATCTCTGTGTTACCCTCAAGTTCCAATTCATATCTTGACAATAACATTGATTAGATCACTCTAAAAAAGCTAAAAATTACATCATATGTGTGGTACTGATTGTATTTCATGGCTTTTTCAGCATTAAAAATATTTCTAAGTCAAAGTTATAGTCCAAAAGTAGTGTAATCTATACCCCTCTGGTTTAAGGAAAAAATATCAATTAAAATACCTTTTTAGTTATAGCTTTCAGATTCACTGATACGGTTAGCATCTGGTCTTTGAATTGAAACAATGTCACTTTGTTAAGCTGAACTGTCATCAACTCTGTTAACATTTAGAATGAAGATGAAATAACAAAGAAAATTTACAGCCATCTGGAGTATGTTTCTGTTTGATTTGATAACCTCTGTAAATTAGATACCAAAATATTTAGAAGGTTCCAATCCGAAATTGCCTTTCAATACTAGATGGAAAACTAAAACATTTCTAAGATATTTATGAAGCTTAATTTTTATACCTAACAAGGGAGGGCATTTGACTTTATCATTTGATTATTTAAATCATATTTCCAATTAAGTATATGGGAAAATTTATCCTATATTGTTCTAAACTTTGTAAAGATAAGAATTATGTCAGTTTTTCATTGCAGACTGTCTTAAAAGAAATAACAGCTAATCTATAATGACACTTGATGTAGCAGCTTCTTGGAGTGGTGCTATATAACAACAACGGTTGTCAGGAAGCATGATAAAAAAGTTCATAGAGAATATTCTGAAAAATTCTTCTTTTTAAATAGAAAATAAGTATACCCCCAAAATTTATCTCATATCTCTCTCTCTCTCTCTCTCTCTCTCTCTCTCTCTCTCTCTCTCTCTCTCTCTCTCTCTCTCTCTCTCTCTCTCTTTATGCTGAGATTTGTAAAGACCTAATAACATCAGGCTGCAAAAAGCACTGTTTTCTATCACTTTATTCAATATATATGACATTTTAAGCTAGAGTGGGATGCAAAAACATTTATTTAGGACACATCACAGACGATTTTCATCTTTCGCTTCAACCTGTTTTTATCGTTTTCTCCAGTCATTCCTACCTTCTAAAAAAACCATTTCGGTCCCAATATGAAATACTATAGTTTACATATTATTTTTTACATTTGATAAAAGAAAATCGCCTGAGACCATAGTTAACCACAATAGATCAAGGGAAAGGCACTGCTGTTTCTATTAATTTATAGCTAAATATCTTTTAAATACAGATAGTTGCCTAAATTCTTAGCTAAAACGAGGAAATGTTTTCAAAGAAGAAAGCCTTATTTGGAAAGGAAAAATATGGAGGATTAAGTTTTTAAAAATTTTATAGGCCTTTAATGCTAAAATCACATAAATTTCATATGATCACCTGAGGTAGATATTTATGTTTCATTAAATATTGTAATTTTCATTTCTGAATTTATTTAATCGAAAATTAACGTTTCCTGAAATCTAATCTGACCAATTAAAAGCTTTCAGCATTTGAACCTTTTTACAATTTCACCAAACAAATTGGAAGAATTATTGGAGAAAAAAAAGAATACGGATACATTAGAAACTTAGTGCACTCATATCAACAAGATTTACACAAGTGGTAAACAAATGCTGATGTCAGAAGTGTAAAAATGTTGAAAGCAGGATTGAAGCAAGCACATTGAAAGCGATGAGAGAGTTGATGATGCCAAAATGAAATTCCCATTGAGTGGAGAACTCATTAAGTACGACATAATAAAAAAATGATGATATAAAAACCTTTAACATAAAAACCAAAGGTGAAAAAGGCTTAACTTTGTCTCAGAGGTAATGCCAGGTCAACGTGCAATTATTACTTCCTTTCTGAAACTGCCTAAACAATGCATAGATACAAACTTCTGAAATTAAACTTAGAAACTTACAAGGAATGTTTGAAACAACGACGGAACTTTTTTATGCCTTAAGTCTAGATGATTTAGAGAAGCTGAATTACAATATGATAAGAATAAAAAACGTTTGCCAAGAGGCATCTCCACGGGGTATTCATTGTTTACTTCCCTTGATCACATAAAAGTACCGTATAGTTTATACAATTAATATAATTTATTTTTGCTGGCCATGGTGAACTTTTTTATTGGTTTCTTTTTCAGAAATTAGAAAAGAAAGAGTTTTGTTATGGGTCTGACAACTATACATGCAACTATGAATTTTCATGTATAACAATAATTAAAAGATATGAAAAATGACCAAGCGAAACTAGCATATGCTGAATATGTGAATGATGGTTAAAAATGCATCTTAATTTGTAAAAGCAAAAGTATAATCGTTGTAAAACTATTCTACAAAATGTGCAAAGAGATCCCAGGAGGAATAATATTTTATGCCAGAATATATTGGTATCTCTGATAATTTTAGTTTTGGGCAATGGTATTGAATATTTTAGTAATTACATAACAATAATAAAATTCTTACAAGAATTGTTCTATGAAGCTAGACACTCATTGAAGCACATCAGGAAAATTGGTATTGTTTGTCCTTTCCCTTACAAGAGTAATTTTAGCATAGAAATAACTAAATTTTTGTGACTGACTGTTGTCAGCAAGGGTTTTTTTATGAAATGAGTTTCTATTTTTTCCTTATTACTTAAAAAATACATTTAGAGTTATTTCATCTCATTTGATAAACAGCTTACTATTTCTTGCACTAATATATTCGCACATATATTACAAAAAGCTTCATTTGTGGGTGGTTGATGCACAATCATACAACTAATGCTTTTACTCTTTTTATTAAATAATTAATTTTTTAATTAATTGACAAAGGCCTTTAACTTTCTTACAAACAAAACCTTTTAATCCAATTACAATATGATATATTCAAAATATATCAAGAGTTTGAACTGTACATTGAAGTACAGTAATGTTGGAAAATTTGCAGTTCCAAGTTCACAAGTTTCTATGTCTCATTTTGGCACTTTTTTCAACAGAAATAATATGTTTCTGCAAATTGCATAATTGCTAGACATTGTATTCACTATGTTTGGGACAGTGTTTTCCGGTAACCAATAAAGAGTAACGTTTATTAGGAATTTAAGCTGAGAATTATTTCTTTTAAGATAAAACTAAACTCAGTTCTGTTTCAAATTTTGAAATTCTTTATAACTGTTTCTGATGCAACGTAGTTAAGCGACATGGTGATTGAGCAATTGATAAAGAGACTGCAAATCTCAACCAATAACCAGCATGACAACATTAATGAAGTACAATGAAATAAAAGTTTACAGTAATATGACTTAGGGAGTAGCAATAGGAAATAGAGTTGTATTTTGCTTTTTTGAAAAGTAGAATCGTTTAGGATACCGACAGAGCAAAGCCCACACATCCAGAGAAAAAGCCCACCATTAACATTCATCCATTCGGTGGTGAGTCACGTCGCAGAACGTAAAACATCAGTAAATTGTAAATTTTCTTTAACCATCTAAATAATTAAGGTACTAATTCTAGAAGAGATATCCTGAATGGAAACTTTCATCAGGATCAGTTCAGTCTTAAGAAGTACCTTGTCAAAAAGTAGTGATCGGGCGAAAAACCACCTATATCAATGAGTTTTCACCAACAGGGCCGGTTGGTAGAATGCAGTGCTTCGTATTCCTACTGCAAGAATACGTCCGGAATACAGCTCCATATTCTCAGCAAGCAATAATTCTAAACATAGCAGTTATGAAGATGTTAAGTAATGAGGGGTATATGAGAACACAAATTTAAGTAAGAGTAAATTTTGAAGAAATAAATTTATCTAATTAAAGAAGACAGTTTGGTCTTCCCTTAATTTCCAAATAAAACTTTTCTTAGAAGTAGAAATTAAAAAATTGAAATTGGGGAGAAAACATTTCAGTGACAAATTTTTATGAATTATAATCAGCCTACTTTTCATTAGTACAATAAATTCGATTAAAACTATTTTTAAAATATTTTACTTGGTGTTTTTCAGCTGACATTTATGAGCTAAAGTGAGGATTAAAGTCGTCTTTAGCACATTTTAACAAATTCTGAAGCTATTTTTAGAATTCTTTACTTAAAATTTTAATTTTCACTTCAAGTTGCAAGCTCCATATTCTTCCCTACACAGGCAAGAAATGTCTAAGGTCTTTATCCAATTATACAGCAACCAATTTGTTATTTCAGAATATAATACAGTCGGCTCAAACAAATCAAAACCCGAAAAAAGAACTCTACCCAATTATATTTTATTTAAAACCTAAAATTTCAGTAAAGAATACAAAGCCAAGAGTGCTATAATTTTCTTTCAAACGTCTAAACATGAAAACTCCAAATGACTAAGGGCCCAATGAAAACACGTTTCTGCCTTATTATCTATTTTTCAAAAGGCTCACGAGGCAAAAACGTAGAGTCAATGTTTGTTAAGTGGAAGTACACAAATTAAATTAAGTGAGTATTATAAGCTGAATTTATTCATAACAAATACTCTGTCATGTATTGAAAGCTAAGATGTTTCAACACCTGCAATCTTGTTTTCAATTTATAAAAATTTCGACTCAAGAGAAAAACGTAAATGAAGATGAACCGTATTAATTTTGAGGGAATATTGTGATAATGGAAAAACTGACTATTTTATCGACTCCACCTTAAAATAAAAATGCCTCTTACAATAAAATTGTTTCTGTCAAAGTGCTAAAACACTTAATTTTCTGACGAAAAAAGAACTAAAAATCTAGGAACATTCTTAATCAGTTTGTGAAAAATTGTCACTAGATCAAATTGTACATAATTAACTAAATTTATGGAATAATACTAAAACAAAGAGTGGTTTAAAAATAAGAATTTCGTAGTCACTAGAAACTTTAATTCTTGCTTGAAAAGAACAGTATAAATAATGGCGAAGTAGTATAATAAAAACCCAATTGAAGAGTAAAAAGAATGAGTTTGTTAGAAAGTCCAGTATAGTTTAAAAAATCTTTCTTTGATTTCAAAAGCTAGGTACACTGATATCTTATGGTAAGTATAAAAAATCTTTGTTGTAGATCTCTTCAGCCAGTGTCAGGTACATGACTATAAATCAGAGCTTGTCAGTCTTTTAATCACCCATAAAATTCAAAGCTTTTATGTAGAGGTGATCAAATTAAATGTATACAGGTTAAATCAGAAATAACAACCTTAAATGCTTTACATAATATAAACAACTTATTATTATTAATTTTTATTGTAAATTGCAAAAAAATACTTATTGATCCTTAGGGTAAAGATACTAATCTAGACTAATACATACATTTGCAAGGACAGTGTTTTGCAAAAAGGTATATTAGAGCTATTTTTATTCTTGGTTGACACTTATTTTCTGGTAGGCTGTTAATGTATTTCTGAACCCTTGTTCTGCAAGATTCTGTGCTTCTATGGCTACGATAATTAAAGATATTTTCATCTGCATCATTGTAATTTTAGTATCAGAAATTTTAAATTTTATATATTAATTTATATATATATATGTAAATTTCATCAAAGCTTGTCCCATCATATAAAATGTCTTTCTTCTTGAAATTTATATATCTGTTGACGATGTCATGTACGTTTGATTTGCTTATTCTAGCTGTGTGGATAGAACGGAATAAGACAATGGCAACATTTGTTTCTTCCAAAGGCCCCAGAGAATGTCCAGAAGAATAAAATACACAAATATTCAATTGCACGTATTTATTATGCATGAGGACAGAGCAATAAATGGACAATTGCTGCAATTTTATGCTTACTAAATCTACAGCTAGTATCTTAACCAAAATTCTAAAGAACTTTAGGTAACAACTTAAAAATAAATCTACGTTATTACTTTTAGCCAAGAGTTTTATAACTACTTATGGATTTTATTAATTTCACTGTGACTGCCTGGAATTTCCTATGCCCCTTGTTTTGCTTCTATGCGTTTTTCATTTCCCCGTTGTTTTGTTGTTGTTCTTTTGGCATCTCCTTTTTAATGCATTTAACTGCTTCAATATTTTTCTTCTGAGAAAAAAAAATTTCGTTAAAATATTAATGATATTGCTACTATATTAGTGCACTGTCAGTAGATCATTTTCTTCACAATTACGTAGAGAAAATGATCTTCCTAACCCTCAATGTTATTTTTGTCATTTTTTTCACAAAAGAGTAGGCTTGCTTTTATTATGTTGATATATTTAATCATCAAATTATTGTTACTTTGCAAGTAGTTGTTCATACTAGCATTTTTATTACAGAGCATAGTCATAATTGCAGAAGGTCTCTTCCCCTTTATGCTCATAGTAGGTATGGTCTGTCTTCATCTCTTTTTCAGTGATACACTTCACATACAAGCAATTTCTTTGTTTTAAGTTCAAGTATTTGTTTGTCAAACACAGCCTACTCTATCAATCTGAAACACTATGTAATATTAGAAGAAGCTAGAGATTTATTAGCACATATACATCATATATTTATATATTTATTCTTTACTTGCAAACTGTCTACTGATCATGTTAGTCATAGACTTTTTAATACCATCCGTTCCGATTTTGTGGGGGCGAGTTGCAGCTACCCACCGCTTCGAAAAGGTGGCGGATAGCCGGACGGCCCTTAGCAATAATGGTTAGCTGCAAATACCCAATAAGCAGCTGCAGACCGCAGCGGTAAGGAAGCAGGGTGTGGCGGGTTTTAGGGTGGTGCCTGAAGCCTTATAAAATCCCACACAAATCCGTAAGCTCTTGTGAGATGGCGAGGCAAAGCGGCCATCAAATAAGCTTAACCAACGGAAGAGTCCTAGGACCTACCGTTGGCCAATCATCCTGGGAACATCACCAATGACTTCACAAAATTCACAGAATAACCTGCCAGGCCACCCGACTGGCAATCGGCTCGTTTCGGTACCTGGACAGGCCAGACGTGTAAAATGTTCTACTGCCCAGAAGAAAACCATCAAGAAGTTGGACTGATCATCAGTGGGAAGTTGAAATCCAGCGTTCTCGGCTACAACACCATCAATGGCAGGATTATGACTGTTCGATTTAATGCCAAACCAGTACACATGACCATAGTGCAGATCTATGCCCCAACACTGGACAAAGAACAGGAGGTACATGATGAATTCTACGAACAACTCCATCACATCCTTGACAATACACCAGCAAGTGATTTCACCCTAGGTATGGGTGATTTCAATGCAATCCTAGGCACCGAGAAGGAGAATCAGGTAATGCAAAGTTTTGAAACGGGAACACGAAACGAAAGTGGCCATAGACTGACTGATTTCTGCGCAGCCAACAATCTCTTTGTTACCAACAGCAAATTTAAACACCACATCCGCAAGATAACATGGATCTCTCCCGGCAACCGAGTGACGAATGAAATAGAATTCCTACTGGTGAAAGAACAGTATCAAGCCTCTGTGCTTAACTGTCGCGCGTACCCTAGTGCAGACTGCAATTCAGATCACCAATTGCTATCAGCCAACATCAGAATAAGATGCAACACTGCAAATACCCAAAAGAAGCAAGCACGCCCTACGTGCTTGCTTCTTGAAGCCCTGCAGAACGACAATGCATGCAAGGAACGATACAAGACAGTAATAGAAGAGCAACTGAATGAAGCAGGCCCTAGTGGAACAGGAGCAGAACAACAAAGGCAACAACTCAAACACATAGTCACGGAAGCAGCGGAGACAGCAGTTAGTAAATTCAAACCAAGGAAAAGACAACCTTGGATCTCTGAGGCAACTCTTGGGCTAAAGGACGAGCGACGAAAGATTAAACCCCTGAAACATACAGGCACTGAAAAAAAGCAAGAGTACAGAACATTGGACAAAGACATCAAACGAAGTTGCATTAAAGACAAGAACGCATACCTAGAATCCATCTGTGTAAGCTTAGAGAACAATTATGACACACACGGGCACATATATGCGTACAAGCACATCAGGGGGGTAAAGAAGACATTCAACCTGCGCTCCCGGACCATCAAGGATGCAAATGGAACTGTCCTGCAGGACAATGAATCCATCAAAGAGCACTGAAGAAGCTACACAGAATCTCTCTATGCCAAGGCCTCTACGTCAATACAGCCCTTACCAAGTTTGGCAATCCATGATGGGCTCCAGACACCAGCTGTACTGCGTGCAGAACTAACAACAGCTGTCAGACACATCAATGACAAGAAAGCATCCGAAGTGGATGGACTGCTGATAGAACTCTTAAAAGCAGTTGCAGACAACGGAGAGTTACAAAATCGCATACTAGGTCTGTGCAACAAGATCATCTGTCATGGAGAATAGGCCCTGGACTTCACCACATCGGTGTACCCGCCTCTTTACAAAAAAGGGGACAAAAAAGACTGTGACAACTATCGAACAATAACCCTCATCCTCCATAGTAGTAAAAAAACTCTGTCAATCGTTCACCAAAGGACCAAGCGGCACTATGAAAGAGAACCCAGTGAAACCCAAGCAGGATTCAGAAGGGACAGTTGAAGAAAAGACCAGATACTAAACTTGCGCCTGCTCAGCGATAAGGAATACGAGTACAACATACCTCTATTCTGTTGCTTCATTGATTACTCTAAGGCCTGCGACTGTGTAGACGTCAAGCGGCTGTAGGCAACATTAAAGAGCGTTGAAATACCAAACTACTTGGTGGACTGTTTGCAGACTCTCTATTCCAATCAACTAGCCATGATTGACACACCAGTAGGGCTTTCTGACCAACTAGGGATTGGGAGGGGAGTCAGACAGGGCTACCCTATGTCCCCCACACTGTTCAATCTGTACATCGAAATGATCATAAGGGAAGTGATAGATGGGTGGGACGGAGGGTTCTCCATTGGAGGCGAGAAGATTAAAGATCTGAGATATGCCGACGACGTCGTCCTACTGGCAACATCCGAGCAATTACTGCACGAAATTGTGAGTAGGATCGGTGCAACCTCCTTGGAATATGGTCTGAGATTGACTGAGAAGAAAACGGAAGTCATGTTCCTTGAAAGAACCGAAAGCAACATCAACATCAAGTACAACAACGCAATGTAGAAGCAAATAAAAGAGTTCACATACTTGGGCGCACTCTTAAACACTAACTGTAACAGTTTACAAGAGGTCAAGAGAAGAATAGTACTGGCAAAGAAGGCAGCAGGCAGCGTGAAGGATCTTTAGAAGTGTGGAAACATCAGTCTAGGTACCAAGAAGAGATCAGTACAATTCCTTCTCTGGTCAGTAACGAGTTATGGATCTGAAATATGGATCTACTCCCAGGATGTGAGTCGAGAGGTAGCATCATTCGAAATGTAGTGTCAGTGAAGAAGTATGCAGAAGAATTGGAAATCACCCACAATTATGTCAGCACTTGCTCAATCGCAGACTACGATTCTTCGGACACATGATCAGAAAAGATGGCCTCACCCGCAAGCTCCTGTTAGGCAGAGTGCATGGCAAACGACTGAGAGGGAGACCATGGCAAACTTGACTCAAAAACATCTGCCAGGGCCTGAACTCTAACATACAGTCGACAATCAAACGTGCTAAAGATCGTGACCTTCGGAGAATGGTGATCGGCAACCCTCAATAGACGAGGACTCTAACAAGTACAAGTAAGTTCCGTTTTTATTCGTTTCGATTTAGTGAAGTGGTTATCAATATTGTAAACGTTGTATTTAATTTCCTCAACCTCTTTTAATATTTAATCATAACATAAATCACAAAATAGGATATTGTATATAGATTACAATGGACATTAAGCTGGTAAAGAGATTTTGAATCTAAAGATTTCTTTACATTAAGCAATATGTCTTATTTTTTCCCTGTTCATTTTTCCTTTCACTACGTTTTATTCTTCTTCTCCCATAGCTTGTTTTCCCTCTAGCATTTCCTCTACCTTCATTTTATCCTGTAGCTCTTTCAAATCATCGTTTCCTTTAGCCCTACTGAAAACTAGTTTATATCCTCTTTAATTCTTTCTCCCCAGAATTTGTCCTGACATGCTATTGTATATCACTTCTTTTACAGGGTTATTATCACTCTTCTTCTCAATATGTTTATACCTATGCAGTGTTATTGGCCTAACTTTGTAGTTGACGTCAGAAATCTCCCGCTCTTTCCTTGTGTTATCACTTCCTTCTGCAATTCGTGGGTATTGTATTCAAACATTTTGCATTTATTTTAACATGGAGGGGAAAAGAAGTCATTACTCTTCTCTAGAGACGATCTGACAAAGAACCATGATTGATTTAATAGTGTATGTAATAATTTATAAGAGTTTTACTCTCCAAAGTGTTTGACATAAGCAATTTCGGGGGTGTTTGGGCTGTTAAATTTTATTTTATTTGTGTTTAGAATGTTGAAAAAATTATTTTTGTGTTTCCTTGAGAACCGAAACTGGAAAGTAATATTTAAAAAATGAGGCTAAATTCAACAGCTAAGCTCACCTAGTTGTAACTCCTCATAGGAAAAAAATCCAAATTTTTTCGCTGACAGACTCAAGATTGACCTACCTTACTTAACCTAATTATATACTCCTCACTGGGTCTTTACTCATTCCACCTTAACACAGTCTTTCTATTTGACTCAAATTTTTGTCTTGCCCCTAACGTTAGCAGAGTGATTCTTTGGTCTTTTCGGAGCTGGTTTTACCAACATTTTAGGTCTTTCTTGTCTTCTGTTCCCTGTAAACTATTTTCTTTCTCTTTTTAATTTCAACGTCCTTTTCCCCTGGCAATTGGGGGTGAAGTGAGAGATTTCTCAGCAGGATTGCCTTCCTGACGCCAACCAATGGCCTTTTTATACTTTGTAAAGTTCCAAATTCTCCTCGCCCGCTCAGGGATTCAAACCCGGAGCCTCTTTGTTACTGTGCAACTGCAGTAACCATCAGATCACGGCTCCTCCCCTGCAAACACTTACCCAAGGAAAATTGCTTATTAAATCAGATAAACCTAGGGTTTATCTAATTTAATTTGAAATCATGGCGTTTTTAATTTCAAAATAGCTTTTTAATAACGTTCTTGAGTAAGCCTACTCTTTTTAATAACGTTTTTCAACACAAAAAATACCCTTAGTTAACCAGTAAATTATCTCAAGAAAAATTGCTTATCAAATCAGAAAAGCTTCAACCTTGCCTGCAGAACTTTAAGGTATGTTAAATTAGAGCATTTTTGAAATGGGAAGCAGTTTATTTGCTAATGCAGTGTTCTTGCTGCAATATATGCTAGAAAGAAAGGTATAATATTCAGCTAACAATTGTTTGTCCGCATCAATCTTTTGCGACATTCTTCTTTTCCTCTGTTTATTTTTAAGTGGTTGCTTTACGTAAATGTAATTCAAACGTACGATAAAATATGCCATTTCAATTATGTAAGAATCTGACTATTTTTTGTTGATGTGCTTTGAAATTGGAAGTCAGGCAGCTGTTTTGTTGCCTACACCTAGATTTCAATTACAGTGGGCTGTAGATCTAATACAGATCGACTTTAATCTAAAAACTCTGTCAGGGACAATACTTTTCTGAATTTTTTTTAACGATACACAACACTTGATAACTTATGTCACGCCTAAGCTATAAATATATTTTATACACTTATAGCTTAGGAGTGACGTAACCAAGTAAATTTTATATATTAACTGGGTTACAGCATCAGGTATTTGTTATATATTTGACGTGAATTTATTATTACAATTCTAAATCTAAATCTTACAAATTATTATAATTCTAATTAATTATTACAAGTCTAAATCTTTTGTGAAGTATTTCTTTCAAGATTAGCCCTGGGTACATGCAAAACAGACCAGTAATATACATATATATATATATATATATATATATATATTCGTACGAACTTATAAGAAACTATGTAAAAAGTGTAAAAAGTGTAAAAAGTATAAAAAATTAAAGATCTAGTAGCTTGTTATGTTTCAGCCAATTTCGAAATTCGTCCTCAACAGTACTGATATCACATCTGACGCCTATCGTACTGCAATTCAGTACATGTTGAGGTGTTTACACGTCACCGCATACACATTTTGGGTTACCATCCATCCATCCATCCTAAGTGCCGTCTCCGATCAGGAAGTTGGCGACCCTGGATCTCCATCTCTGCCGGTCCTGCACTTCACGTCTCAACTCCACTTGCTGTGTTGTTTTTGCTATCCTGTCCGTCCACTTCTGCCTCTGACGTCCACGGGCCCTTTTCCCTGAAATTTTTCCATCTAGTATGTCGCGTTGTATACTGGTATGCCGTGCTATGTGTCCAAAGTAGGACAACTGACGTTTCATGATGCTTTCTAGTAGACATTTGCTTGTTCCCATCATCTCCAGTATCTCTTCATTTCTTTTCATCTCAGTCCAGCTCACTCTCACAGTCGTCGGTAACA
>RDPX01000087.1:1077646-1111473 GCA_003991215.1 Morbakka virulenta | reverse complement strand
AAAGTAGGACAACTGACTGTTCATGATGCTTTCTAGTAGACATTTTCTTGTTCCCATCATCTCCAGTATCTCTTCATTTCTTTTCATCTCAGTCCAGCTCACTCTCAAAAGTCGTCGGTAACACCACATTTCAAATGCCTGTAACCTTTTCTCTATCGCCGATGTCATTGCCCACGTTTCACAGCAATAAAGTAGAGTGGACCAAACGTAAGCTTTCGTTAGTCTTAAGCGCAGCTTCAGATCGATTTTGCGACACGTCAAGGTTTTGCGGAAGCAATTGAATATTGACTGTGTGTCCCAAAAGCTTAAACTTGTTTACTTGCTCCAATTCTATTCCATTTATGATGATATTGGTGGAGCTTGGTATTGGTACTTTCTGGACTGTCATTGTCTTAGTCTTCTCTAAGTTTATTTCAAGCCCTATGCCCCTGATTTCTTGACCTATATTGTGCACGATGTCCATCAGCTAGCTTTGCTTCCGAGTTGGCGATGAGGGTGGTATCATCAGCATATCTAATGGAGCTGATGTTTCGTCCTCCTACCCTTATTCCTTCCTTGTCTTCTATACTCCTTGTTATTTTCTCTGCATACAAGTTATACAATGTTGGTGACAATACACATCCCTGGCGGACTCCTCTCTCAATAGCAACAAAGCCACTGCAGCTGTTCCTTATCCTTACAGAAGCCTCCTGATTCCAATATAGATTGATGATTATCCTTAAGTCCTTTCCATCAACATTTATGTCTTTAAGATCTTGAATGAGCTGGTCGTGGTGAACCCTATCAAACGCTTTTCTATAGTCTATGAAGCACAGGTGCACTGCATTTTGCATCTCTATAGCTCGCTCTAGTAAGTTCCTTACGTATGAAATGGCTTCTCTTGTTCCTTTACCTTTACGGAAGCCAAATTAATCCTGCGCCAGCTCGAATTCTACTTTTTCCCTTATACGCTCTTGAATGATCTTCAGTAGAACCTTTTTCACTTGGCTCATGATACTGATTGTCCTAAAATCTGAGCAATTCATGGCCCTAGGTTTCTTCGGCAGTGTAATGAAAACTGACTGAGTCAAGTCCTTTGGAATATATCCTGTATTGTAGATAGACTGACAGAGGAAAGTCAATTCTTTCAGTCCTCTTTCTCCCATAAACTTCAAACGTTCAGCACATATACTATCCCTTCCCGCAGTTTTTCTGAAACGGAGCGCTTTTATCGCTGCATCAACCTCAGCTTCCATGATTTCTGGACCACTGGTGTAGTCCAAAACGGTTGGCTTGTCCTTTGCTCTGTCATTATCTGACTTTAGCTCCTTGATGTATTCTTCCCAACGGCATGCTGCTTCAGCACTAAAAAGCATTTTCCCGTCCTTGCCTTTGATACAGAAACCTGCTTTCATGTTTCTCTTATCTGACATCTCTTTTGCAATCTTATGTACCTCCTTTCTATTGTGCCGACAGTTCGCTTCTTCTATCTCTATGCACGTGTTCTCTATCCATTTTTCTTTAGCTTTAATGCATTCCCTCTTCACACGCTGATTTAGAGCTTGATACTCGCTTTTTCCTTTAGCTTTTCGTCTCTCTTCTATGAGTGACAGAATATCCTCATTCATCCAACTTTTTCTTTTCTTTCGCTTCTTTTCAGGTAATACCCTCTCCGCAGCTTGCATGATTACTATTTTGAAACGATTCCAATGGCTCTCTATATCCACTTCTTCTTCTCCTGTTACTACTCTTTCGAGTAACGCGAAACTATTTGTGACTTCTATTTGGGTTACCATTCAGACCAAATGTATGCATGTAGATGGCATGTCGGCCATATCCAGAACGAATTCGGTTTAGGAGGACTTAGTGGCTTCGATTTAGGTCATAGCCTGCAGGATTTTCTGAAGGTGTCGGAACATATTCGCGGAGCATGTACTCGGAATTACTCCAACATCTATTCCACACGAATTTCATCCATAGGTCAGGAGACATGTTTTTGTTGATTTGATTTGACAGGATGTGTAGTAGAATGAAGTAAAGTGTCTTAGAAAGCTGCCTACATTTCAATTGTAATTTCAGTGTTTCTTTTGCCCAAATAATTGGCTGCATTTGCCAAAAAACTCCTTTATTTTACAGTGATATCATTTTCCTGAACATAGGGATTCTTATAGTATGATAGTATGATGATTCGTAAGTGTACAACATCATCAGGTAGGTTGGGTAATATAAATTTCATGAAAGCGGGTAGTGGTCTTTAAAAGTATACAAATGTCAACAAGAAAGACATTTTGTATGATTTTAATGATATATATATATATATATAAGAAAGCTGCGTACATTTCAATTATAATTTCAGTGTTACTTTTGCCACAAGAATTGGTTGCATTTGCCAAAAAAACTCCTTTATCATACAGAAATTTTAATTCTGTAGAGAAGTAAGGTCATAAAGCTGCGGGAATAAAAAGAAATGTTTACAAATATTATTTTTGTGAAGAGCAGGAGGTATAAAGCTTAGATAAAAGTTAATAGCCTATTTTAGCAATTCTCTGATGTAGCACTATCAGTTGTTTACGTACACTTTGCCTAATTTCCCACCGGAAAAATAAATGGGGTTACCTGCAGCTCTAATTCTTTAAGACAATCTCAGTGTATTTAAAAAAATAGCTAATCTTTATGTTTGTTAATAATTCTTCTTTATTTACTGAGTAATTTTGACTTTGCAGAAAAGTAGAGGACATTCTTCGTTGACGTTAGACTTCCTAAGCAGTGTTAATATTTAGTTTTAATACTCATCAATAGTATCAGTGGATTCAAAAAAATGACGCTCCGTAAATAAAAAATTCATCTAATTAAATTACTCGAAAATTTCATGCAATAAAAGTCTCATTTTAACAAATACAGATTTAGGGGCACGACACTGTGTCTTGTAAAGAAATCCGTGGGTTTATCGTTAAGCGAATATCAATTACCATAAACAGTGGTGATTAAAAATATCGACCAAAAATATTTGGTCGATTTTAATAAGCATCCTGGAGTGCTCAAAACGAGAAACAGATCGTATATCATAGCATTTATTTGAAAACTTTGAATTATTTAAATAGCGTGTACTGTGTTCTGTGTAGAGTTAACACCGCCCTGTAACCTACATAGGAACTCAAAAATACTGACGGCCAGTTGTTTGTAATCAAAACTCAGTCTGTACTAGCCGGAACTATGAAGAGTCCTATTAGTCACTGCAGGCAGAAACTGATAAGTTGTTATTTTCTCACATCAATAACTCTTTTGATATTATCAAGATTAAGGTTAGAGACCAATGAAAAAATTCTTATTTTTTAAATCTCACAGTAGCTAAGTATAAGTAAGATATATTATCATCGAAAAGGAAGGGATGTTTTTACCAACAGAAATAAACAATGTCCGTCCAGGAAAATGATATTGTGAAATTAAAACAGCATCACAGCAGTGAAATAGATAATTTTTTCTTGTTTCGCCGTCAAAGGATGGTCACTAACCCTACGGTTGCTAGATTTCTCATAAGTTAACACAAAAACAAAGTAGGTATTCTCCGTTTAATTTTGTTAGCACATAAACGATTTAACAATATGTGCCACTAGGCTATCAAGGGTTAAGTTTCCTGATCAATAGTGGTTGTTTTGGAACTTTAACTGAAAAAACTATAATTATAAGTAGCATTTCCTAAATGACCTATAATACACAGGGAAGATTCTTCTACCTCCAGGTAAAACAACTAATTTTCTTATTGTAGGGTATAAATTCTGTCTACTGCTTTTAATGACTTTCTATGTTGAATTCATTTTTATTGCTTAAAAACACCAATTTTAATCAAAGCTAAAATATCTTTTCTCCTTTGCTTAAAGTATTTGATTAACGGCACAAACAAGAGAAAGCGTGAGAGTTGTTCTGAATGACAGAAAAAGGATTGTCGTTGACGAATTAAGAAATAACTTAACAGACCAGAGGGTGATTTCACCCAAGGTTTGAGCACAGCGTCAGTCATATAGCTGGAAAATTAAACTGAACATTAAACGTGACAACACTGTTGAAAGTTAAAATTAATACATATGAATACATATATCGTGTAGTATATTGGCTGTTAGTACATTGGCTTTCAACTTATTAGTATGTATTGGTAATGGTATAGAAGCACATAGCAGAACAGTTTTAAAAGGGTATGTACAAACTTGGAACAAATAGGAACAATTTTTCCTCATCAAGAAATCCTGTTTATTCTTTTTCAAACAAGAAATAATCATTTTTACCACTCGAACACAGATAAGGCCAGCTACAGACACATGAATATACATAAATATGTATTTATTTATCTATTTATCTATTTATTTATTTATTTATTGAAGTATTTATTTTATTTTTTGTTTTTTATTTAGTTATTTATTTATTTTGGTGCCATAGCAGCAAAAAAAGGAAACCAAAAAAGTAATTTAAGCTATCATTTACTACAGATTTATCTGCAAATTTTAATAATTGATGAAATAGAAAATTTGATGTTTTGCATAAAATTATTTGACATAAGATGTTCTCTTGCTGCAAATACAAATGCAGTTCAGTTCTGCTTGGATCTTAAATCGAATAATTAATTGTATTTTGACTATATGCAGAAATAATATGAACAAAATCTAAATAAATTAACCTTTTGCGCGTAAATGAAAGAAGGCATTCAGTTTACAATAGGGCACTGTCGAAATAGCAGTAACGTGGTGACTGGCGAGGTGCACAGTAATGAATAGATTCGACTTCACACGTTTCAGTAATAATTAAGATTAGCCAAGTCAACAACAACGTTTAGCTTGATAACCACTGCTGCAGATATTTATTTTGTCTTTTTTATTATTTTTACTGCTGATTTATTACTGCTTTTGTACTAGAAACCCAAGGAATGCTGCCTTGCTTCTGGATCTGCTATGGTAATTTTTATTCACACTTCATTGATTAAGGGTACGTCTCATGTAACAGAGATGGTATTGAACTTCAATGGACTATGCATATCAACTTTACAGTAGTATTTGACCGGAAGGAACCTGAGTCATTCCTTTCTGGAAGGTGAGGCACGGAAAGCAATCCAAACCTGACCAAGAAAACATCAATGAGACAGCAAGTCACCAGGAAAACCATAGGAAACTTCCCTAAATCGCAACAGAGACTATCTTTAATAACAACTGAAGATCACATCAAGGCATACGTGCAAAGTCCCCCAAAGTCTCGATAGAATTTTAGGAAAGCTGACTAGCCCAAATTCACTGAAGTTACCGCCAAAGTTGCAAGGGAGTTGGAAAAACCCGATGCGGCCAACCTCGACGCCATACCCACCATCTTCATCAAGGGATTAATTGATGCCGCTAAGAAGACCACACCACGTGGACATGGGAAGAAATACTCCTCGTGCAGGTACAGTAAATTTTCCAGCCTTTCCCGTACCATCGAACAGACCAATGACAGAGAAATTATCTCGCAGTCACCTATGGAGCTGGTAACACATTTGGATACGCTAAAAAACCCCATGGGAATAGACCATCAAAGTAACAGACTTCACCCACTCAAACATAAAAGCATGATCTACAGTCAAACGTCTGTGCAAGAGAAAGCAAACCAAAGAAACCATGTCCAGTTAGGCCAATTCTATTGCTTTACAACTAGTTAGCAAAAGCAAATACACCCAAGCAGATAGAGCAGCATCACCGAAGATTGCCAGTGACACAACTACACTCAAAATAACTCTCTTTGTCAACCTTGGACTGACCTTACACCTATAGGATGATAAGATAAGAGTAGGAAAAACAAAATTAAGACTGAGAAAATCTTGTAGCTTGGATAATATCTATCCCGACTTCTTGAAAAAGATGAGAACGGAGTGCGACGACTGGCTGCAGAAGTTCTTCAATACCTGCATGTCGAATAAAAAGACCCCGGAGACATGGAAGAAAGCTCACGTAATAGCTATCCCCAAACTAGGATAGGACTCAAAAAAGGCACCGAGCTTCAGGTTCATATCGCTCCTCTGGGTCACATACAAACTTCTGGAAAAACTCATCCTTAACGGAATCAGCCGAACTGTAAACCCCAGCTAAACAAGACTAGCTTCAGAGCAAACAAGTGTACAGAAGACCAGGTGACAAGGATGACACAGCAAATAGAAGATACCTTCCAACAAAGAAAGAAAACTGATGTTGTGCTAGTCGACTTAAACGCGGCCTGCGACACCGTCTGGCTACGCGAATCGGAAAACAAACTGAACACATAGAAAGATATATACAGTTTTCTATGATTGCTATGACTGTATCCAGTTGTTGTCATTTAAAGGGGCAACCACTGCATGAGAATGAAGACTTTGACAGAAACGAGTCACAGAAAATACAACATGCGGAGGTGGTATAAACGAGGAAAGATCATCAGCACATTTCCTATGATAATATATATAAAAGAGACCAAGACAGGCCACCTTCCATTAATACGACAAGGGTTAAAGAGTAGCAGCAAGACTTGGACCTAATAAGTTACAAATATTTCCTTAAATTTTAGAGAATATTGAACCTTGAACTCTCTGTCTAGCTTTTTCCTACGTCAATCATTGTAATGGTCCTTGGCAACCACAGAACCTCACAGTATGATTATGGAATAATAAGAGAATGATGAGTTTTCATCAACTTGATCTTTGCATATTAATGAAAATAAACTCTTTGGTGGCATCTGCACCATTTCCCTAAGAATTAAGGACACTTTAATCAAGAACAGGGTAAGAATTTTTATTTGATGGTATCCATTTGATGGTGGAATGCTATGCGATG
The DNA here is from genome assembly GCA_003991215.1 of Morbakka virulenta. Taxonomy (NCBI): domain Eukaryota; kingdom Metazoa; phylum Cnidaria; class Cubozoa; order Carybdeida; family Carukiidae; genus Morbakka; species Morbakka virulenta. Next base: position 1,104,673 of record RDPX01000087.1, on the reverse strand, counting down.
GAATGTCAACTTTAGGGCTGACTACTACTCGTGCCTAAACAGGAATGTGGTGCCTGCTCCTCAAAATAGTGCTTCTTGAAGAGAGTATTCAGCCATGAATAGCTTCTTCTATGTGTTTTATTCTTCTTGGTATGTATTATAAGATTCAGTAAAACATACGTGAATATCTCAAATGTGTTGTTAAAGTTTATTTACCTACAAATAGATCGGAAAAAAAGAATCAGCCTAGCAAGTGATGTAAAATATTACCTAAATGAATTCACATTTACTACATTATATATCTGTTGCCTTAAGAATCAAGCCACCAAAGACACTTGAGTGTTATTGGCAAACAAATGCTTCCTTAGGGGTGTTTATTTTATATTTAATGCTAAGGTATGCTTCCAATACCTTATTTAGTTTGCAAAATGGTCTTTTCTTAGAAAACAGTGCTCAGTAGATATAAATATATTTGATCTTCGTACTTGATCTTGAACTCTCGGTATAGTAAGTGTACGATTCTAAGCAAAGGCTGTATCAAGAATTAAATAAATTTAATTATTTCTCTAAACAAATCTATATCAGTGTCGGAAAGATTATAGTCAATGAGAAATAAATGTTTTCCTTTTACAGAATTTTGTCAGTTTACCAGTAACAGAAGGTATGACTTAAACACACCACTACTTCTCAGTACTGTTGGAGTATTCTTACAAAAGTATCGTTGTACAGTGTAAGGCGTACTACATAATAATGGTGCTTTACAAATTAAAAAAACAGTTTGCTGGAATGTACCACAGGGGTTGCTGAAAAATAATTATTTTAGATTTAATCTTGGCTACCGGTAACTTTTTTTAAAAAGGTTTCACTCCAGACAGGGCGTGAAGCAGATTTTGTAGAGAGGCATTGCCTGATTTTTTTCTTTGTAATTTTTAAATATTTTTTTTTTAATTTAATGATTTATTTCCACTCCAAAATCTCAAAAAATATGTACAAACTCAGTAGTTTGGCACTTATGTCGAAGAATCAAATTGGGTGCAGAGCTTCCAGGGAGGTGACCGGGGTTCGAAACTCTTCCCTGCTAATCTATTGACTTAAGCAGTCTGCCACTACTGCACTTGTCTACCTGTGTCTACTTATTAATCCTTAGACCATTTCCTTAGACATTTCTCCTCAAAACCATAATTCAAGTCGCGAAATACTTGGAAAGTAGAAAAAGAGGTCTGTTTTTCTTTAGATCTCAAATGAAATACGTTAATATAAAAAAGAAGTTGTTGAAATCCCAAGTAAATTTCTTTAAATCTAAAGCGAATCATTAAAAATATTAATGTATCAATTAATGCATTTAAAGTAAGAGGTTAATAAACCAGGGGAAGCCGGAAGAATAATAGTGCTGAAAGGAAAAAATAGAAGCTGCACTAGTAACAGTAAAAGTAGCTCAAGAGGTCAATTATTTTTATGACACACAAAATAAAACTGAAGTTAAAGATATTGAGCCTGCTACAGACTTTCATAGAAGTAATGCTTCTGTCAATTTCAAAAGCATGACACCAATGTGACTCAGCATTACTATGTTCTTATGTCAACCCGAAAAATTTCAAGACACAATCATGTCAAATGTGTAATGTCGGAGATTAAATCCAAATGTGCCACAACAACCTGTAACACGATTGAGCTAACAAAAAACAAACGTGGCTACCGGTACTGCTGTGAAATTCAAAACTGTAAGAAACAAAGTAAAAAAACAATATTTATTGCTACAAGGCAATCTTGCGATGAAAGATTTACTGGTCAAGTTGATCAGCAGAATTTGTAAGTAACTCGATTGTAGGTGTCTATACAGTTAACACTATACAGTTAGAGGTTAGTAATAGAGAAAACGGGACTATCTACGATTATAGGTGCACTATACCGTTAGAGGTTAGTAATAGAAAAAATGGGACTATCTACAATGGGGCTGAAAATATCAACAATCGTCATGGGACGTAAACCAGGCAATCACAAATTATAATTGGAAATTCTAATCTGAAGTGTAACCTCAATTAAAATTCAAGACAAAAACAAGAAACTTGTTCCTTTTGAGGAAACTACAATAAAAGCAAGTTTAAAATGTCAGCTTTCTCTAACAGTAGTCACGAAAAATAGGGCTAATATTCCTGACGTAAAAATTCCATTTGATTTTCAATTTCACAAATGTCTTTAAGAACAAATTCTAGATAAATCTTAACAACAATGGGCTTAATTAAAATTTTTTCCCGCTTTGGCCAACAGCATGAGAACTATAAATTTTCTTTACATACTAAAGAAGATTTAAAAAGGAAAGGGTAAACAAATCAGGAAATATCGGATTTAATACCATTTCTCTATAAGTTTTGATGGTATTTGATCACTGCACAGCAAGAATCATGAATTATATGTTTTTAAGTCTATGAAGCTTAGAGCGATCAGCCAGCACAGTAAAACTCGTGTTGGTTGCTGCAACAAGCTTATCAAAGTCGGCAGGAGACGCTGTAATTTAGCTCTATTGAGGGCTAAAGCAATGGATTTTTTTATAAAACATCTGTACACTTACACCAACATCTAGATACTCCTTAAGACTTTCTATTAATGCAATAGATTACATCAATCCAGAGATGACTGTAAATTTAGCTAGAAACAGCAAGAGGCATCTAGTAATACAAAAGATGGATCATAAGACATTTCAAAGCTGTTTCACTCCTAAATCTCTCTGAATCACTTAAAATCTTGGCTAAGTTTCAAATAAACGTTTGTCTTCTTTGATAACAATATTAAATGATACTGCTAACAATTTACTTTACATCAACACATGCATTAAATTATTTAAAAAAACTCTATTTTTTGTAATACTACATCATAAGGAAATGTTACCTATAAAACTGTTTAGAAGCTGGAACTAAGATTTATCATATCCCACAATGCATTGGGAATTTACAAGAGATCAGGAAAGATAAAATCTTGAATAGAACAAGTTTCATTTCCTTGCCTGACAACAAGGTTAGTGAAAGCAGGTGCTTTTTGGCAAAGTGAAGAAACTGGTTAGCAGACACCCAATTATCTGAAAAACAGGAATGTATTAAGATGACCATTAGATAGTAACAGAGGGATAAAAACAGATGCCCAATTAATGCAGAACATGTCAATAATTCTAAAGTAAAGTTAGTTTTAAATAATTAGTATTTATTTGCTAGTATCAATTCATGACCTTTTCTTTGTTAATTCCATATACAACTATCACTGGCATAGTTTTTATCAACATCACAATTCTTTGACAAATAGAAATAAACTAAATGCAACTACATTACTGTTAGCTTAGTGGCTTCAGACTTAGTAAATTCTAAAATCTAATTAAGTGTATGCTGACTAAAATAGTTTAGCACTGAATTTGTTATCAGTACCCAAGGACTGATAACAAGAGACTTCTACTACACTACAGACAGAAGTTAAAATATATTGTGTTTACACTTAATGTTTTTGTTTCATATAATTTCATAAAAATATTGTTAAATGTAATTTTGCTTGAGTTCACTTTTGGACTAGAACGTGGCTTTGCGGAGGAGTCTTATTGGAGGCCTGAGAGAAATCTTAGCTGAATTACTTTTTCTCTAGCCGAGATCATTTTTAAAAGCCTTTTTACTACAAATCGAACTCTGAACATTTCAATTGCCGTCCAGCTGTACTCTCCACTGAGATGGGGGTTCGAAAAGAAACTGTTAACGTATTACTAACTTTGTATAACTCCTAACCCAATGTAATTCGCTAATGAAAAAATTGATAATATATTTACAGCTTATAATTTAAAAGGATACACTACACAGCCGAATGCCTTATTTATGTATATGCAGCAAATATGCTTTTTGAGAGAAAGATCTTACACGGCCCTCACTTCACCAGTAAAAAAGTGACCCCCTCTTTGTTTTTTCAGTGATATAGGTATTCATTATCCTACCAAAACAATTACACCTTAGCCTTCTTTTATTTTTAGCACTTGATATTCACCACGAACATTATTGTTATCACTTAATTTCAAAAGAAGACCACCGAAATTGTTTTTCAAAATTGGTTTCTGCCCTTGTACGTTCTCATACTGTTTTTACTCAATTTCTTATCTCCACTCGGTATATTATTACAGAAAAAAAAGTATGTTTCATTTCTTCGACGTAGGATGTTCCATATGTTGCTGCTGGCTAATTTCAGTGAAAACGATGTCGAATCTATTGTACGTCCTCTTGTATATTGGATTATTTGTAACAAGTTGATTGTTTGCCTCCTCCTCACCGCCGACATGGCAGCAGCAGGAAATGCATCTGTTTTAATATGACTTCAATTCTAACACAATGAGTAGTTGTACAAAATCAACTAAATCCGAAAATGTTTTGAATTGAATTAAATAAATTTCAATAAAAAACTGTAACAATATTTTGCTTCATGGTTTGATAGCTCTGCTAACTTTTAATTTCTTGACATTTTTTTTCTTCAATGTATGATAAGCATTTTTTTCTTCTAAACTAGACATATTTCAAATAATCATACTCATACTTCTATCGCATGGAATATTATTCTGTTTTTTGGTATTTTGGAAGCCAGACTTAGTTACACAGACGTATTAATGCTATTTTTGGTTTGTTTTTAGAAAGCTTTAAATAAAAACCCAGTTTTCATTTACTCTCAAGGAATAGAACCGTGATTTGGAATATACAGAAGCAGAAAGGTTTTTAGCAGATTGTCATTTTAAGCTTATATTTAGTATATGTTCTCTTCCTCAGGTACCTGTGGCCAAAAAATTATAAAAGAAGCATATGGAAGAAAGGAAGTTAACATCTTAACAATTACAACGACATGTACCGAACGTACTCTCAGAGCTTTTTAATTCTACTAACTACAGGTAAAGCATTATTACAACACTGTACAATTTTAATATCAATAAAACGATTTATATTGCAAGTGCACTTTAATACCAATAACTATTGTTTTTAAGAGATTTTTAAATTCTGAATGTTTTTCAAACAAAATTAGCAAATTCTACAGAGAAGCCAATAAAATGAGTTTAAATCAAAGTACCAAAACGCCAAATTTAAAATAATAATAAAGTGGGTTCCGATTAATATGAAGAACAAAAAAAGAGGTAAGAAGCTCGCTACATTTTTTTATTGCCTGAGTAAAGCAAAAGTGGTTGAAGGAACCAATTTATTTCTTGTGATATCTCTCCACCGTTCAGGGTTCGATATGGGATACCATCCTACTTGTCTGTGGAGCAACCTCCCTTGCGGCTGTAGAGACCTATGGAGAAGTGGCATCCTCTGTTGCATTTGTCTCATCTGTATGTACTTGGTTCGCGGTCCTTTCTTCAGGTTCATTTCTCTGCGGCAGTAGTAATTAGCTTCTCTTTCCTTGCATTGAGCTGCTGAGTCAGGCTCTTCTCCATTTTCAGCCGTCATTTGCCATGCTATCTGAGGACGCTATGTTTAGGCTGATAGCCTTTGAGTTTCTTTAGACCACGGCATTGTAACGCAGTTGTGGTCGTCCAATAGCTTTCATCCCAGAGGCCAGCTTACCATAAAATATGACTTTGGGTATGCTAACATCTTGGATACAGTGAACGTGGCCTGGCCTTCAGAGTCACCACTGTCTGACCAGAATAAAAGTGCTTGGTAAACCAGCTTGAAAGAGAACCTCAGTGCTGGACACTTTGACCTGCCAGGAAATTCTTAGTAGGGGATGCTTCTTGGCTATGCAGGCTTTTAATGGCATCGAATGCTGAATATATAACAATGTTCTCCTTGACGTAGGTGTCGAAGTAATGTTTCACTTAACTCACCATCTACTGTTTCTTGTCTGTGATTATTTTTCCAGGAGAGAATTTACTGGAAAACTATCTTGTTCTGCACTGGTCCCTGCGTGTTTTTGATGCCGTCGTACATCACTTTTATGTTCCCTGTCATGGCCACTATCCAGATGTCTTCATTCAGGTCTGGTCCAGCGTCTGATTGGCTGTTGAAATTTGATCCCGATACCACTTAGAATCAGTAGCTTCTGCTTGTAGGGTGCTCGCTTTCAGTCTACAAAAGCAGCATGCTTGTCTTTTATTATTGGAGTTATCTCAGCAGACTTCGCTTCAGACCAGTCGTGAGACTTAGACGTCTTCCTTCCAACGTTGGCCAAGACATTGTGGTGCATAGTGGTGCATACTGTAGCTAGTCACCCAGCTACAAAAATTGTAATTTAGTTGAAAAAACAAAGGTATCGAATTTTCTCTACAAAACGCCGCGGCGTTCATTAGATTTTTAAGCACATTTTTGAGGTGTTTATTAAAGAGTGACATTTAATAGAAGGTTGCATTTATTTTAAATCAAATATAATTATGTAATTGAGAAAAAATAACTACAACAGCATCAGTCCGTTATAATTTTACGTCAATGTCTTCATCGCTGTCTTCATCCAAAAGATGAAATGCCTCAGTCGCATCTCCTTTGTTAGAATCTGTTGATTGAAACGGAATCTCTGTCAGTGTCGTCTCTTCTACAACTGCAAGCTGATTTTTCAAAAAGAAAAGGCATTTCCTTCTAAAAATCACAGGGAAGAGTAAAAGAAAAGTTAGCCTCATTGTACCGCAATGTTTATGCACTTACAAAGAAAAGGACTATAGCAATGACTCATCATGAGGAAATTATGAAAATAAAAAAATAAAATGTTTTATTTTTAATTGATATATAAAATTTAAAAGGAAACTCTTTACAAATGTACTTTTATGAATGAAGAATAAAAGAATCGACGAATTTCTTCAAAAGGATTACTTCAAAACGATCTGGCATTAAAGGAGTTTTTTAAAAGAATCTAGAATTTTTGTGAATCGCATTTTTCATCATATCCTCAAGCTAACTATTGTAGTTAAAATATCAAGGAGGAAACGATAGTTTGATAAGGAATTAAAGATAAACAACAAGACAGATAAGTTAAAGAAATATACTAGGACGAAATACATTTCTCTTAAATTTTCTACAAGCTTAATTTTTCAATTCATTTCATTTATGTTAGAACTGATATTACTATGTTGTTTGATTTTTGTAACGGTAAAAATTAGCAAATAATCAAATATTAAAATAAAGTGTCCAAAACTAGCTTATACTTAAAATATCCATATATTTAGTTTCCTTCTGTTGTAGATCAAAGACTTCATTACGTCGAGTAAGAAAAGGGCTTTAAAACTTTGTAGTGAGTACTTAAAAGTGGTCAAAAGAAATTTTTTCGTAAGTCTCTTTTTGTTCTTCGTAAAAGGAGCATTAGGCTTAAGTAAGAAATTCTATTCTGATCGGTGATAGTAATATGTACATAAAGAAATTCAAACGATTATACATGAGATTGTATTTTCTAATCTATATGGTAATGAGCCAACAATGTCAGTAATTAATTTCTATTTTCTTCTATCCAGAATTTTCATACTCAAGTTTCCTTATCTCTATGTCTATCAGTTTTAGTATTTTCCTCATTTTGTGTGATAGGATTATATTATCCACAATATGATCTTTTATCTTTTGTTTCACTACTTCCTTTAAACATTTCAGCTCTCAAAATAACTATTAATGCCTATTTCTTTAGTTATTAACGTATAAAGAATAATAGAATCCAGCGCCTGCGGTGCAGTTAGTCTTGAAAAATACGACTTGAGTGCTTAAGAAATAAGTTTTAAATGAATACATTCAATGCACATTTTTTAATTTTGAACTTAGTCAGTTCATCAATTACTGATGGCTTTGTCTTAGCACAGCGGTAGATCAAGACCTAATCATAATTTTCAGGATGCAGTAATTGAAAGAATATAATTATTTGTCTATACAATGTATGTAAAATCATATTGTTGACCCTTGTTTGTTGTTGTTACCTGTCGTTGTTTTCTTACCTTCACTCACCCTAAGCAAGGCTTGAAGCCACTTGAGTACAGTGGGTTACTATTTGTTTAAATAATTTTATTCATTGGTGCTTTTCCTCTACCAATTCTATCTCCATCATACTAACTCAGTAATATGCCACTTGTAACTGAGAAAAGGGCACAGAGCTTTCAAGAACTTGGCTATGCCTCGCAATGTGTTAGCTGTTGATTAAACCACACGCCCACTACTGTTTTTAAAGTAATAGAAAATAGAAACACATAGCCAAGTTATTATTTTGTATAAAAAAGATGGAGAGGATTTGGAATTATAGAAAAGTGATAAATATGCTTGTACTGAACCGGACTCGAACCAATCCCTATGGCTATCAAGGTCACATGCTCTAGCAACTGAACCCTCAACGCTTATTCTTCACCATATCATTTTTGAAACCATACCTTTCACCTGAGAGTTCATTTCTTTCAATGATAGAAATTTTGAAAAAGTAAGGAATAAAGAAGTTTTGAGAATTTTATTTACATTCACAGTGTGTCCTGAATTGGTTCAGGACACACTGTGAAAGTTCAGTATCTAAAACAGAGATACAAACAAATTCCATGCAGTCTAGATAAAACCTGAAAATCGGCGCAAAAAAAGAAGAAGAAAATTTGTAAACAATACCTACAGAAAATATTGGATTTTAAATGTGTTACAAATCAGTTTCAAAGCAGCCGTAATTTTAACCCTCAAAATAGAGTTGGTGAACAGATTTCCAAAAAGTTTTATGATGCAGTACAGATTAGAAAATCTGTTCTTATTCATCTCATACAGCTGTCAGCAGATGTCAACGAATTCCAATGTCGACAAAAAATTGTCAAAAAATTAAAGAATTAAGGGTTGGGCGACAAAATTTTTATAAGAAATTGCAACTACTATTATGTATTGCATAACTTAATCTTGATTAACTCTCAAAAACTAATGCATCTTTGACCCTTTGTACAATCCTTGATTTTCTAATTCACTTATTTTGTCATTAACTTTAATTATAGCGTAACATTCCTATAATTTCAAATAATTTACTGAGACCAGAAATCTTTCTTTTACTGCTATGTTTTAAATATTTCTCTATACACTATTTTTGACTAAAATGTCTCAAGAAAAGCTTTTACCTTCAAAGGTGACAAGTGTAAAATCATTGTATCTATGCTTCTATGCTCGGATAAAGAAATTTTTTATTGGTACGAATTGAGATCAAAACTGAGACAATCAGGTAAAAGAGTGCTACAAAAGATAGTATGAGAGAAAAGGTGTAATCTAATAGGACATGCACTGAGGCTACCACACGGATGGCATGGTCACTACGCTCTGTCTTGCAGACCTACAGTTGGAAGAAGGAAATGAGGAAGGCCTGTAAGAAAATGGCAAGCTGCTTGCCAAGATCACTTGGAAGCCTGAGTTTTATGTACCCAAAATGCTCAAGCTCTTCCTGAGGATTGCTGTCCGATATTCTCAAAGGACTGGAAGATCTAAGATCTGATGTAATGTCCGAAAGAGATGGACTTTGACAAGGTAATTCTTGTATACTTTAGCATTTTCTCAATGATCTAGTATTTTTATTTTTACACAAATAAGGATCTTAAACTTCCCGTTATTCAGATGGCGCCATGCTGCTCACAAAATCTGTTGAAGAACTGTTTAAGATGTTTTCTTTCTTATAAGAAAAACAGTCAGACTATATTGCAGTATACTCAGAACGAAATTGATGGTAATGGACCGTAAACAAAAGTAAAAAGAAACGGTTAAAGGTACTAAACAGCAAATACCGGTAGGTTTGTTTGGAGGTTTTTCGTGTTTTTTTGAATAACGATTGATGCTTCAAGAAAAGGAAAAACAAGAAGTAATATTTCTTTTTTCAAGAGTTAGGAGAAGAGGATTGAATGCATGACGAATAAATGTTATTAAGGCCAGAGTTCAAATGATGTTCATCGTTAAACAAACTGCCACTATTGACACAAACTTGTTGCTAACAAAAGATAGTGTTACCAAACTTGTACAGAAGTGTAAAAATAGAACAAATATGTAACAATAATTCAAGTCAACAGCATAATATATGTGTGTGTGTTGTTCGAGTGTGTAATTTAGCACACCTAGGTTATAAAAGTTAGTGGCACATCGTGTCCCAACTAGACTAGATCATGGAAAAACCTCCTGCGAGCTGGCAATGGGTGAAAATGGATAATAGGCCGACTAGGCTTCATTTTCGCAGAAGCAACAATTGAACTGGCAGATAAAGAAAATAAATGTAAACCCCTGTTGTCTCGTCGAGAATTTTCATTGGCAAAGATTAGATGTAGGATAGTCAGAGATAACACCATAAACAGGTATATCGTTAACATGTTGCACTTATTTATCTCAAAGATTCAAACTGATCATCACTCAGTCTGAATGAATAAATTACAAGGATTGTGTGTGTATTTGTTATTTCAAATGTAATGAAATAGGAAACAATCTATAAACCTCAAACTTGACGTGGGTACTTTGCAGCCCTGTGTTGAGGAAGGCTACGTTGTCTTTATATATAACTGCTGGGGTGGCCACCAAAGAAAGAGGAAGGCAAGTGAGTATTTTCTCAAAGATGGAGATCTACAATTAAGAAATAATTTTTTTTTAAATTGCTCAACGATCCCAAAAACATTGGGACAGAGCCAGTCAAATTTCGATTATAATTTTACTTATTCATTTATTTCTTCATTTATTTCTTCATTTATTTATTCACTTATTTATTCGGGTTTTTTTATGTATGGATTTGTGAGAGCAATAATGTAATGTTATTCTGATCACTCACACGTATACCACCAGCAGTCAGGCACCTCTCCTAGTATGCTGTGTATTCTTACTCAAAATGAAATTGCCTAAAATAGTTCTAGTTTTGTTATCCACAAATGAACTAAGTGTTCATGTTGCTCTGAAATGTTTTACTGGGAGCAAAACTAAATTAAAAAAGTACTTAGCAATCCCCTCGGAATCTAAACGAAAAAACCTTAAGCACCCTGCAAAATGTAAAGCTATGTAAATAAATAAATAGAAAAATTGTTTTGATTTGTTCGCGTTTAATGTGTCTTAAATTGTCAAAATTACATAAAAAGGACATTTCAAGCTGTGTTTACATGGGGTAATCCAATGGATTCTAATGGCATAATGTCTTGCTGAACTATTCTGAAAGCAAAACAACAAACCGAAAATTGAAACTACAGCCAGCTGGAAGCTATGTTCAGCTGCTGTAGTTTAGTCTGTCAGTAGCTAAATTTTTATTCTGGCATCTGTACATACGAGTTGCTTTTGTTGATATTAAGTAAAACTAAGGTTTAACTCAATGGTTTTGGGGAAATATCACATTACCACATGAAGTTATTTGAGTTATCTCTGCTAGCAAAAATGGTCAGCTTCACCAGGATATTCAGAAATATAAGTATATCTAGAAACATCTTTGTCTAGAGGTTTTACTTTAAATCTATTCATTAAAGCAAAAAAAATACCAAAAAATAAAGGGGTTTTGATTGTTACAAGCCTGAAATACATCTTTTAACTTATCTTCGTGAGGCATAATCTGCTTTTGCAGTTTCCAGTTTATGCCACTTGTATATTAATACATAAATCTTATGTGTGAAGTATGCTTTACATGTAAATATTTCAAACAAAATTCAAAGTCTGTTTTCTTTCAAATCGTGATGATTGTACCTTGTAGAGCGTATGTACTTTTAATTTTTTTAAGTTGTTCCCTGTCTGAAATTAATATTTGGACAACTTAATAAGTGCATTTGAGATGAAATGATTTATTTTGTTAATTTTGCGAAATTAAACACTTCTCAATTTCTGTGAAATTCTAGGGAATAAATTCATTTATTCTGGTGCATTTTTAAATTTACTGAAATTTATGTTTTTTAATTGAGAAATAATATGAATAAAAACCAGGGCTAAAAAAGTGTTTATCGTGTTGTGATCAAATGCATTACATTTACGTAGAATTTAGCTTATTTTTAACTAATTAGGTGCATCTGACAGACAAATAAAGTTAATCAAATTCCAGTATTGTGTGAAATTTGAGTCAACTTGACAGTTATTTTGTGTGTATCTCTTTCTGTTAACAAGAGATTTTTATCAGTCTGAATGAAACAAATTTCAATAACGTAATTTTAAACAATCGGTTTAGGTTTTTCTCCAAAAGGAAAATAGCACAGGATGACTACAAATAATTACAGCAGGGCAAAAAAAAACATTGAAAATTAATATTACATTCAAAAATCAATTAGTCTCGGTTTAGGTAAAGACCCAAACTATAAATAGTCATTAAACTGGTAAGAAAGTCTATTAAATGTGCCAAAGAAACAACATATGTGTTAAGAGGCCTCAGATAAACATTTGGTAGGGAGTTGATTTTCTGTGATATCTGCTACTACCCAAAATCATTTAGTCTATAGCATTTAATAAGCTCATGACATAATACGAATATTTTACGTTTTTTGAAAACTTTACTTACAGATATGCACCTTGGTAATTCAGAATGACATTTTGGGTTTTTTTTAACTCAGTGGTGAAAAGCACTTATCAAATGAGATAGTAATTTAATCTTGAAAATTCTGAGCTTTAATCTACAGAAGAATTGATATCGTTGTTCTATCAATACATCATTCAGAACCTTTTCATAGGAATACGTACTATTAATGCCAACTAATATTTATCGTTTAAAAAATTATTTTGCATTACAATAATTCGTTTAAATGTTTCAGGTGTAAAGCTTAATAAAAGAAAGGTGCTACTGAAGGATTACTTTTATCATTTAAATAACAATATGATGGCTTTCAAAGTAGACGTAGTACTTAATAAATTCTGGTAAAAATATTTTATTTTCTCATCCATACTGAAAATGTGGTAATCGTCTCCTATTGGGCAACTCAGATAAACTCTCATTCCATGAAACTATTTCAAAGAGAAAGACCTTTGCGGAAAAGTGATAACAAATTTTCAATGCTCATTTTTCTTCTGCCATTGCTTATCGCAAGCACTTCTTTGTTCAGTTTTAACGTGATAGAACCTAAAATCTCCAACCACGCTGGTAAAAATTTCTGCTGCTTATCTCGCTTTGCTAAAGGAGTTTGTGAAACTATTTCTTCCCCAAAACCTAAAAATTGAGATCTCATGAAGATTTACAATTATTTATTTTTATTGCATTCTGACTAGTCGAATATTCATCCACTTGTTGATAGTCTTCAATAGTGTTCCTTTACAGGAGTTCTAGTCGCAAACCGATCAGATTTGGGACTGTTATGATAAATACAAAGTTGGTTGTAGATGTTATTGATGAGCTTGACCTTTCTAAATATTCCTTCAGGTAATTCCGGTAGTTGATTTTAAAGAGTGTCCTTTTGAGCTATCTTCCTGGCTTTCCAAATGTCTTAATCATTAACTTGGAGTACTGCTTGGTACAAAGGTTTCTAATGTTGTCCCTGTCTTCAGGAATGCAAGTGATACATCTGACTTTTGCAAACATAGACTCTTACTGTTACTTATCGACGGCAACAATACACGGGTAAGACTCTTCCAGGACCTGTGTTATTTTGTTAATATTCAGTACAAAAGTTATTCTAATAACAGAACGTATCAATCTTATGGATTAGTCTGGCAAAAGAGGTGATACAGCTATGGATATCTTGAAGGCATTTTAAATGTGGCACGCTGGAGTACTCTGTGTGCTTTCTGATTGTGAAATTTTTTGGTGGTGGTGAGAGGGGGGGGTATCTTTTGTTTTATTCAATCCTTTTTCTCCGGTCATATTGAATTTAATTATATCTGATGATTATTCCGATAATGCTGGCGTCCCCCAAGGTTCTATTCTTGGTCCCCTTTCTTCCTTTACAACAATTATCTTTTTATCGACTTCCTTTGATTTATGAATATTTATACTAATGACACTACCTTGTATTCTGGTATTGGTCACAGGAAAACTCAGTATCAGCAAGTAAACCGTGCAATAGGATTTTAGAGCCTGGCATTTATGTTTTCAGATGATAGAAACGGAAGTGGTTGGTTTCTTTTAGCACTGCAACAATTCAGATGACATTTTTGAATAAAACATTTCCATCTCCCTCCGATATTCAAGAATTTAATTTTTTTTGTTAACCATTGTACGTGTTTTGCTCTTCTTGAGGAATGGTTATCACTGAATATACTTGATCTGTCATTTTCTCCAGGTCATTATTGGGTCTTCTATAATTAATCTATCTTTAAGTCTCCCTCTAGAGAGTTTGGTCCATTGTACCGTGCTAGAGAGTATCTTAAGACAAAGACCATTTTCTATCTCTTGATATGCATCAGCCGTTCTTGTACAGAGTACTGTACTTGCATCTGGGCAGGTTGTCCCTTGTCTTATCTTATTTATCATAATCTTCTTGCTCAAGTTAAGCGACGTGTTTGTAATTTGTCGGTAAGTGCATGCTAGTGCTTTTATATTTTCAGAGATTTTATAGTATTATGCTTTTGTTGTGGTGGTGTAAGCTGCTGGAGGCAGAGTGGAAGACCACCCTGATGAACATGACCCGGTTTCATAAAACGAGAAACCAACCTCCACTCACTGCCAGACAAGTGAATTTCCAGAACCTACAGTAACACCCCTCCAGTATGTATCTGTGACCAAGTACGTAGGTTGCACCGGGAATATCTCTCCCAACTACAGGGGCGTCGGAGACGCACATTTCCTGGTTGGTTTTTCATTTGTGAGATAGAATCAATAGTTGTTTTCCTACCACACGAGGTCTCTCAGGATTACTCCTGGGTGCTCCTATACATACTATCGAGACGGTACCGAAGAGTACCAGCAGCCCACAAGCAAGGAAGATCGGTTTGGAAAGAAACAAGAAAAAATAATCTTTCACTTACCTACCAGGATGCATAACTTCCAAAAACTTTCTCCAAATTAACGAATAACCAGATGGAAAGTCACAGGAAAGACGAGATCTATTTCTTCGATGATACGGAAGAACAGCTTTGAAGTGAAAGCCACTCGTTACTGACCAGTCAGGAGAACCTAAATAATCAGCATCCAGGAGCCGCCATACGGAGGTTGGCCTCCGTTGACATCCATGGTATTATGTAGTATTGCATTGCTTTGAAGTACCCTAGACAATACATACATGGGTCATTGATTCACAAGGAACCCAACTTGAACACTTTAGTTAAATGCCATTGTTTTGTTCTTGTTCTTAGAGTATTACTAAAAAGTTTTTTTTCTAACTGGTCAGAGGTAGATGATGGAAACCTACTACGGAATAGGTAACTCATAGCTTGTAATCAAATAAAATTGGAACATGTGACTTTTGATCACTGAAGAGCTTTTGAGATTAATATATGATGATTGCTATCTTACTAAGTAGTACGTGATGTGTAGTAAGAAACAAAGATATATAACAAGGAAAGCACAAAGTTATCTTACTAAGATGCTTAAAGATGGACGTTGTTGCTTGCAAACCAATGCCTAAATATGTCATATTGCCTTGACCACGTCTAGGCTATTTTGCCTATTATTAATTGAGTTTCTTGTGAATCCATGATGTACACTAATGTTCCTAAAATATCTTTATGCTTTGAAAAAACCTCTACGGGTTTGACTTTCACCTTAGATAAAGCTTGGTAAATGCCTTCTGCTCAGTATTCAATCTTATTTTATTATGTTTGGCTTTGAGGTTCTTTAAACCGCCTGGACTTTCCATGTAGATGAAATCGTCAACAGACTCTAACAAACCATTATCGATAGTTGTGGAATTTTCACTGATCTTGTGCCATACATGATCTAAAACTTTATGTTGTTTATACTGATGCCATACTAATTTTGTTGAGTTCCATGTAATACACCATGGTAGACTTGAAGTTACCTATTAATATAACTAGTAATTTACAATAAGTAAAAAGGCAGATGACAAAATTCAACCTTATCTTGTTATTTATTATTTCAATTGAAACGAAAAGGTGATTTGCAGCTGGGTTTTTTTGCTCCAGACATTGGTCAATGGTATTCCAAGTGCAAACTCTGATCCAGGCATCTACACCATTTGAGAAATCTTGCTTGTTTACTTTTCTATGGTTAGCTGCATCCATCTATTCAGTTGTGTAACACTCGGTAAAAAAACATTAGACGTACAGCGAAAAATGAATGCCAAGTGAGTTGTCACTGCATTGGAGTTATAGTTTCTGGGCAATTTTATGATAATGCCTTCAGTCGAGAGAACTCTTTTATTTTCGTTGTGTTATTTCTTTATTTTTCCATTCAAAGGAGTGACATTGTGCCCAATAGGTTCCGGTATTTATTGACTTTTAGTATCACCTCTTTGAACACCTCTTTGAACGCCTCTCTTATGCTCCTTTAATCTTTGAACCAAAGGATGCTTTGATTCACCAATATAGGAGGCATTATAGTCCTTATAATGTGGACTACATTATTTCCCCTTCAGAACATCCCTTAAAGTGGGAGTTGTGAAGAAGGAA
Organism: Morbakka virulenta; assembly: GCA_003991215.1. Lineage (NCBI taxonomy): Eukaryota > Metazoa > Cnidaria > Cubozoa > Carybdeida > Carukiidae > Morbakka > Morbakka virulenta. The sequence continues at coordinate 1,088,279 of RDPX01000087.1, read as the reverse complement.
CACTGGTTATTGTGTTGCCGGAGAGTTTCCCTTACTTGTTCATTGATATTCTTAGTATACGGTAGATATACGTTTCAAAAGTTCTCTTTCTTCTTTATGATGGCACCCGGTACTTTTGTGTAAGACGCTCTGGGCATCTTAATCAATACATTAAACAACAGAACATTCTGAAGCAGCCTTTCTTTCCTTCTCGCTCTTTCAAATAAAGTGGTGATGACAAGCTGAGACAGGATATTTTGATGCATTATTGAGGTACAGGTTAGTCAAAGTTTCTTTCCTGTAGATGGTAAATGAAATGATGCAAGTTCCTTTTCTCTTTACAAGGAAACGTCTTCCTTCCTTATTTTAAATTTTCCTTTCTTCTTCTTTTTTCACTTTCAAAGAAGCGTTGAAAGTCTTTTTGAATAATTGCAAAGGCATCGTCAAGTTATCATTTTCTAGACAGTTGGCTCTTTGTTTTCTCTAGATGGTACTGTGGCTTCAAATGCTTGCAAGGTTATTTCAGCAGTAACAGTGGATTTAGGAGCTCCCAAGAATACAACGTTGGCCTGAGTATAGTTGTCCTTGTTGAAAAGGAAACATCTTATGGCAAGAAGACTTTGTAGTAGATTTAGGATATCTGAAGGGTGCAGTATAGTTCTTGGTAATAACGATCCATCTTGTTCAATCACGTTCTCAACCATTTGTAGGTTGTCATCGATGGAAATACCGGTTTATAACGACATGGCATCAAAGGAGACCATGTATACTGCTGTCTAAATTCTTTTTTGTGTGAAAAAGTCTGTAAATTCAGTACTGGTGTTGCAGTGGATTGACTTCTTTGTGTATGGACATAAACGTGATTGAAGACGACTTCCAGAATAATCTACGATTAGTGTTGGTGCATTTAGCTTGTGTATTTTTAACAATCCGTAGAACTGTGGCAAAAGAAAATCTTAAAGCTCTAACCTTGCATGTAGATTTTTTCGTTATGCAATTATTGTTTTGCTTACTATTTCATGAGATACGTTTAGAAAAACGTTTCTAATCGCATGGGCACTAAAAGGGACTTGATACAGCTGTTTTATATTTTTACAGTGCAAACCTAGGTGGTTAATTCAGTTTTTATTCTAAACCAGTGCCTTGTCAAGCTGTATGGATTTGTAGTATTTAGGTGACTGTGAGCAAGGTACGTTTATTATAAAATCAGTGTCTACAGCTGATGGAACCTTTTATGCATATCACATTGATGCATAAGGAAAAATACTTAACGATTCTATGTCCTTTGAAAACGCAGTCCTTATAATTCCTCTAGGCATTAGGTGCTTGCTAGCTAAACCAACTTTAACACTAAATTTTATAATTGACCTTCCATCATTTTAATATCATAATTAAATTTTTGTTACATGATTCTCTAGTTTGAACATTCTTCGTCTGATCCCTACCCTTGGATCAGTGTTGCAAGACCAAAATCATCATGAGCATAAACGTCAGCATATATTCCCGGGTTATGGGAAAATGTAGATCACTCTTCTAGAGCATGTTGGTAATCGTATGAAACATCGTGTATGTATCATCCACGTACCTTATTAAATGCCGGTTTAGGCCAACAAAATTTTCTATTTAAAACTTTACATTATTGCATCGCACAATAAGATGTTACAGCTTTTGCTCTCTGGGTACAATAATTAACAAAAATAATAAGAACATATACGGTAAATTGGCAAAACTGCCCTAAAACACTTTAAAGAAAATACACAAGTTAATCCAAGTAAAATTTCTTCCCACTCTAATTCGTCAAATAGGGACCTCTGGAATCGAATACTAGACAATGACGACAGTGGTTTCCAAACCTTTCCAAAGTTTTGTGTTACAGTAGGGCAATAATGGTCTTTTCATACATTTGTTAGCCAGATGAATACATAATAAATATTAGAGGGATATCTTGTTAAAAATGGTGATTATATATATATATATATATATATATATATATATATATATATATATATATATATATATATATATATATAAAATATAATGCGGATCTCACTGCGCATGCGTAGTTTGAGCACTCTGACAGGATCACACAATATCTTCTTAAGCTGTGCTTGCTCCGGCAACATGGCCAGAGAGATATGTCTCAGACGCTCTGTGCTGCACTGATGAGCCCACAAAGAGCGACACAGTACTGTCTGTAGCGTGAGTATATATATATATATATATATATCTATATATATATATATATATTTATNAAGCTCTGTGCTGCACTGATGAGCCCACAAAGGGCGAAACAGTACTGTCTGTAGCTTGAGTATATATATATATATATATATATATATATTTACATTTACATTTACATTTAAAGAAAAATATTTTAATTAAAAGCTTACAAAATTATTAAAATAATACCGAAGGAAGTTGAGATTGAAAAACATTGAGAGTATAGGGATATATTTTACTTTTTAAGAGAAAATATTCACAACATTTTGATTGTCTTAAAATGAACAACTTTGTGGAATACAAAAATTCACAGAATATGAAGCTAAGCACCTCTCTCAGTCTTGACTTTTATTTGAGTAAATTTGCTGCGTTCACCATCCACTTACTCTAACTAACAAAACCTGTGACCTGGAATGTAGTTACATACATCCTTGTCATGATGGATAGTTCTCTTCTCCCTTTTTGTTGCCATTTGCATCTTAGTCACTTTGAAGATGATTTGTGAGTTTTTACGCTAAAATCAAGTTTTGTCTATGACAAAGATATTTTCTTTGTTTAATTCCCACGCGCTTTTGTTCTGTAGTTTTTTAGTGCCTCTCCAACTACTGCAAGCATTTCCTCATAAAATTCATTCTTTATTTATTTATTCTTTAATTTGGTTGAAAAGAATACAATAAGTATTGACACTCTTACATACTTTGAACTCGGGCTTGTGTATGTTATTCTTTTTGTACGTGATATTGCCAACGGCTTTTCCACCTGGTACCTTAAGAGCTACCATGTCATACTCATGACGTCTGTTTTTGTGCCAGAACCTATGATGTGAGTCTTGCCTGGCTGGCTTCTTCTACTTCATACACGTCTACCTTGTAGTTTTTTACTTCAGTAGGGAATTAGGATACTCTCAATGCCTAAAGTACGTCTATCTTGCAGTTCTTTACCTCAGTAATGAATTGGGATACTCTCACTGTCTAAAGTACGTCTATCTTACATTTCTTTACCTCAGCAGTGAATTGGGATACTCTTATTGTCTAAAATAGGTCTATCTTGCAATTCTTTTCCTCAGTTGTGAATTGGGATACTCTCCCTATCTAAATACGTCTATCTTGCAGTTCGTTACTTTACCAGTGAATTGGGATACTCTCACTATCTACATACGTCTACATTGGAGTTCTTTACCTCAGTAATGAATTGGGTTACTTTCACTGTCTAAAGTACGTCTATCTTGCAGTTCTTTACCTCAGTAATGAATTGGGATACTCTCACTGTCTAAAGTACGTCTAACTTGCAGTTCTTTACCTCAGTAATGAATTGGGATACGCTCATTGTCTAAAATACGTCTATGTTGCAGTTTTATACCTCAGCAGTGAATTGGGATACTCTCCCTATCTAAATACGTCTATCATGAATTCTTTACCTCAGCAGTGAATTGGGATATTCTCCCTGTGTAAAAGAGCGTCCCAATTGTCTTTCCACTCTTTCTTGTTGTTTCTTTTGGCTTCAAAAGTTCAGATTTTAGGGCATCGGTGTCTTTGTGTCCTTGAGGCTTGGATGTTTTATACCTGCCGTCAGTGTGTTCTTTACTCGTTGTGTTGTAGAAATAAATTGTATGGTGACTTCACTTCCGGTATCTTTAAGATTGTTTTACGGTAGATATAGCAAATGTATGCCCAAAACTCCAACTTTATCCAGACAAAGAACCAGGAGGACAGCTTCAGATACCAGACGGATTATCCCGTGTAGATAGTCATTAATAATTAATAATACCAAAAAGGTTTTAAAATTTGTTTTGTTTAAGCATAAATTAGTATAGGAACTGAATGTGCTTGTTTGTTATTAATTATCTCTGTGTTTTTCTGGTTTGTTGTTCTTGATAGTATTTATGAGTAATATATGCAATAAATCCCATATGTAATATCTGTAGTAATCTTACATGCTATATATGTAATATTTTTGCGTTACCGTGACGTGGCCAAGGACATGAAGGCCTTTAACAACTGCACGGAGTCCTGAAACAATATCTATAAACAGGGAAAGAGAAGTTAATGAATACTACCGCTTAGAAGAGATCGAATATATACAGATGCAATACATGCAGCACAGACTGTCATTCGCACAGAGATCGAAAGAAGCTGCTCTGCAAACGATTGGGATGCTATCCATGATCTACCCTGACCGACGGAGGCACACTAATATTATGTATATAATAATATTATCTTGTCATACGCAACCGACATTTCTAATCCACAATCTAAACTCCACACACTAGGTTGTCAATGTATCAGCAGTAAGGTCCTTATTAGTACCATACCTCCTAGACTTATTACGTAAAACATTGGTTAGAAAATTGAATGATTGAGTTCTTGAATGAATAAAATGTTATTGACTTGACTGACTAATTAGACAATCCATTTATTGACTAATTGGCTAAACGACACTTGATTTTTTTACTTATTGAATAGGGAATCAAGAAATTGATTAATTTATTAGTGAATAGCTGGCCAACAAACTAACAGATATTGTTGATCAATTTATTATTTGCCTGGTTGAAATTAGTTAATATTTCTGTATAATTAACTGACTGATATATTAAAAGATTTAAAGAAATTTCCCAAATAACATGCAATTGATTGATTAATTAATTGATTTACGTGCCGGCTACTAAATTTGTTTATTAATTTATATATATATCAATTTCTTGATTGATTAGTTAATTTCATTTTACTTCCCCTTGAATGGGGTAATAACAAGAAAAGTCATTTAACTGAGTTTAAGTTATGAGATTCAACTGAGTCTTGGTAACACTTAAGGTGACTTTTGTCAGTTTATAAAATACGGAAGGTAAAATACGGATTTCAGAGTTATGATTGCAACTAAAACTTTTACAATATTTTATAATACGATGATCAGGTCTGATAATCAAAATATCATGAAACTCTTAGTCACAATTATAACTCTTATTTTTTGTGTTTCACCTTTGCATTGAGCCCTTTTTGTTATTTATGCACGAGAAGACACAATATATTATAATATAATATAATATAATATTTACACATAATATATATACTTATTTATTTATTTTAGATTTAGATTTATATAGATGTATGGGGCAATATGACAGTATATGACTATATATATATATATATATATTGTCAGAAAATATCTACGTTAAAGATGGGATTATTAAATATTAACATCCTATAAAAGCATTTAATGGTTTTATCTGAAAATTAATCTTCTTACTTTGCTGTTTGTTAAATCAAATATTAGATATCACTCTTCGTAAATTCTTTAATTTTCAAAACAATAATTGCTTTATTCCCAAGGCAACAATTTTCATGTCCCATACACGTTGATTCAAAAGAAGATTAGTGGAGAGGAAGATTCACAGTAGTTGAGGTCATCTATGGCCAGCTGCCTCTTTTCTACCAATAGTTTTTAGCGACTACGGAAAGAACTTTATAGGTCAAAATATAAGAAATACTATAAAATATTACGGTAACTGAAGAAAGTTTTCCCTACAAGGACTTCTAAGAATTTTGAAAGCCATAGATATTGATCATACTCAATCCATAACTTTTATGGTTTATGTCTTTAGCCTCAACAGGCTACTTTTAAACTACGATATTTTACTTTTGGTAAATGATAAAATGTGTGACATAACATATTCCTTTTAGATAAGCAATGAATATTTGCATATTTTCTCAATTTGTCAATCTCTTATATAAAAAACTGAATTTTATAGGATCAAAATTTTTATTTTATGACACCATGTTGTTGTACTTTCCACAGGTATTTCCGATAGATAGTGTATTTAAACTCTCCTATTTTAATGCCCTTAAAGTCAAACATAGGCTAGCAGTTCTGTGACGTTTACATTCAATCGCTCTTGTCAACTTTAGTAATGCTACGAAGATGTATTTGCAGAGATCTTCTAATACTTTACTTGTTTCATATATTTTATTTGTGACTTCTTAGTGTCCTGACTATTTATTGCTATAATCATTTTAAGTGACTTTTGGAGAAGAGAATAAGAGTATAATTGTCCAAACAAGGGAAGCGAGCAAGGATACATACTACGGGTGAAATTCACCAGAGACAACATATTAGGGGATAAAAAATCATGATTTGGGAACTTTTGTTAGGAGTATAAGTATATGCCATTTTAGGGGCTTAAAAATTCAAGTTAAGGAAATTTTTCATTGAATGTCCCTAGATGTATGGAGTACACCACATAATCGAGGTGGAAAAAACCACCTTGACCACGAAAATCCATCACAATTTTGAAATTTGCGACAACACACTTCTTCGTCTTCTTCGTCTTCCTCGTCTTCTTCGTCTTCTTCATCGTGTCCTTGACAATCACAGTTGGTTTGATCAATGGCGGTGTAGACAGCAGCTGGTGTTGGCTTGTGGAGGTCCTCTGGTTAATAGTTTGGGGCAGTTTGGCAGCTAAATAGGTGTTACATAGTCTTCATTTGGCCGCAGATGCAGAGGTCTAAGGTCGTGAAACCCCAAGACTTTCTGGATGCCAGGCACCTACCACGTCTCACTAGTAGGTGGTTCAGCGCTCTCCATGCGGGCCATATCTTACTGCCACCAGAGGCTATGGTTTTTGTGAGTCTCGACTGTCAGGTTCGTCCCTTGTCATCCAGGTCATCCTACCTCTCACGCCACATGTTTTCTCGTTTCGCTGAATTGGACATATAGAGACGGGTTTTAGAATCTAAACTATTGCGAGATGAAAGGCGCTTTCTAGGAATGTGTTGGAACAGGGTATGCCTGTTATCAGTCTTCTGTCTCCAGCGCTGGTCCATACTCTCTACACTGCGGCGGATATCTGGTGGGGCAATTCTAACTAGACCATAGATGCTGTCGATGGAAATGGGGTTTACACATCCTGTAGCTACACGGAACGCTTCGTTTAGTGGTGTATCGAGCTTCTTGGCATGGGCGAACTACGAGCAAGTAGAGCACGCATATTCTCCAGCTAAAAAGCAGAGTGCAAGGACAGATATCACCACTGATCACACTAAATTCTCTACACAACAAGAACAAACAAGTCAACTTTAAACAGGCAAGAACAACGCAAAAAGTTGGCTTTTCACTGCGATTTCCATTAAAGAAACTTGATCATGTCATCCATTAAGTATTTTTAACCGATTTAACCCAAATTATTTACCCATTTGAAGCAAGTGGAATGGTACATTTTTACCTCTTACAACTGATTTTCAAACTATATTTGTTTTCATGTGTTCACTTGCTCGGAAATGTTCCAAACGTCACTGTGGACATCTACTTCCTGCTTTATATATATTTGCTGCCTAAGGTAAAATTTATTGTCTACTGCTGTTCTAGAAATATACAATTATTTTGAATCCTTTAAAAAAAATTTTTTTTAAATTCCAAACTATGTATCACTTTCCATATTTATTAAAAAGATACTTATTACTGTCAAAGATCAACAAATAGTTCAAATATACAGAAATATATTACATGAAGTTTACTATATCAAAGCAAATTAGCAATGTTATGAGTTCACTCTACAATTTTGCAAATCTGTCAAGAATTTCCTCCTCTTCCTTTTGTCTACAAAGAGAAAGTGATGAAAATTGAATATTGATTACCACCGATCCTCCCAAATGAAAGACAGATCTAGCTGTGCCTATTTCTTTGAACTAATACTTTCACTGCATTCACAGTTTAACTGTAGATGCTGTACTTCAGCAGGAAATCTCATGTTTAGAGGTGATTTTGGTATGTTTTGAATTTTGATTCGAAATGCTTTAAATTTGAGTTTTGGCTTTACATGCAATGCATATTCTTACATTGGATACCAAATATGAACAGGCATATATTTGGTCAAACCTTTGACAAAAGAGAGATCGTAAGTTTCTATTTAGCAAATGAATGTCGGAGCATGTTTTTTAAGTAACTTGTTCCTTTTGTGTGGCGTTGCAGAGCAATATTTCGGGTGTGGTAATTAAAGAAAGATCATTTCAGTATTGACTTCATTGATTAAAAAGACATGAAGAAAACTGTTTCACCAAACGCGAGGGGAGTCTTTGAAAACCTTCAACATGTGTCTGAACTGCTTTAAAGTTTTTCTTAGATTAATATTTTGTCGCTGAGTGAAACACACATCGAAGCTGGACTTAAGCAGGAGGTAGTAATTTGTGACGTACCTGTTTACTTTTCAATAAATTGTCCAAATTGTCCAATCGGCAAACGTTGAGGGATTGGAGCGAATATCATTGATGGAATCGGCGACATGATTTGAAGAACGATTACATCCTGAGCGAAAAAAGCAATGCGATCAAGGTAGCAAATGGTTTTAACAACAATCATCGTGAATTTACGAGAGAGGACCTTTTCGTTAAACAATTTTGTCTGGAAACCCCCAAGGCCTGTACGCAAAAAACTGACAAGATCTTTCATTTTTGGCCACTATCAAAGTTAGAGGTTGAAAAAGCCCTTAGATCTATAATGCGAAACAAGTCAACGGGAATTGACAATCCGCCAATGTGATTGTTGAAGCATGTTGTACTTACCATACCAGCTCTTATGCCTCACCCTATTATTGTTTCACTTCAAACAGTGATTTTTCCAACAGAATGGAAACTGGAAATAATGCATACATAAATCTGGCTCCCACTTAACTTTCGAGAACTGCAGAATAATTTTGGTTCTTCGTGTTCTATCTCAAATCAATTGTAAGGGTGTTCATTGGCAAGTCATGAAGTTTCTCCAACAAAATGTATTGCTCTCTGGCTTTTCTTTTAGATTTTGGCTTACGCTTTCAACAGAGGTTTCAGCAACCCTCTTATTGGATGACATGCGGGAAAATGTGGACGAATGGAAATTGATCGGTGCAGCGTTTATAGACTTCATTAAACCATTCAATATGAAACTCACTCAAACTTGATAGAAAAACAACCCCAATGTAGAATCCGCGAAGAAGAGCTTAATTGGCTTTTAAATCAACTTTTTGAACCAGGTAGTAGTTATGCATTATGACAACAATTTATCCACTGCACAAGGCGTCCTAACAGGAGTGCTCTAAGGCTCAAGCTGCGTACCCTTTTATTCATAATATTTCCTAACAATATCACAGATGTTATCAGAAGTGCAATAATCAATAAATATGCTAATGACACTGTGATTTATGTCGCCAACAAAGATATGAAGGTAATTAAGCCAAATCTTTTCAAAGATATCAATGGCATAGCGGACTGACTAGGGTGAAATGCTTTACTGATGAAGGAAGAACTAAACCCCTTCTCTCTTCTTTTTGAAAACTGCAGAGGATAGCCAAAAGAAAGTGAGTCATTTATTGTCAGGTACCAAGGCTCCGACATATCGAAGACCACCAACTACAAATATCTCGGTATCGAAGTAAACGTTACTATTATTACGATAATTGGCAAAACGTAAGGGATATTTTGATTCTTTCTTGGCAAAGATTACATATCGCTTAATGATCCTCCTTACATTTACTTACTGCTGAGATTTGCGGCTAATGTTAACAACAATCCAAGCTAAAAAACTAACATCCTCTGTTGATCCCTCCTTGAGAATAATACAAGGAAATTTGTCGACTTAATCAGACAGTCTTTCCGTTGCAAATGGAAAAAAAACATCAGAGTAAACAAACTCCTCTGCCTATGTAGAGACAGAAAAAATGTGATATTTTTCAAAGGTAGTTTGAAGTCTAAGAACAAGAAACAAAGACAAGAAATAACCATTATTTATTTAAACTCCCTAAAATTAAGATTAAATATCCTTGCAAGTTCTTTCACTTCATGGGGATTACAAATTTATAACGAGTTTCCTTTTAACACCAGGAAAACCGAATCTTTTAAAAACTACAATAAACTTCCCAAGAAACAGTTTAACTAAACAGTTTTAAATTTTGGCATAATATTATTTGTTAGCGTTGTAAATAGCTCATTATCAATATCAATGTTTTTTGGAAATTTTTATAGTTGATTAGGTTTTCCTTTTGTGTTTTCCATTTGATTGTTGGAGTGTAAACTCCTGCACTGCTTTATAAAGATTTATTGTTATTATTTATTATTATTATTATTATTATTATTATATTTTCCTTTATCTAAACACAGCTTCTAGCTGGATGTTGATACTAAAGTCTAGACATCAAGTAACTCCCAGTCACTTCAGGTGTCCAGTACTTTCCTGAGTATTCTTCCTGTACCGAGTAGGCTTGCTTGTTGTAATTGTCCAATACTACAGTTGATATCGATAGTCTTTAACCATTCTCCAAGCTTTGCATTAACAGTGTCTAACGCTCCAATAATAATTAGTATTATCTTTACGCTTTTACAATTCCAAATCTTCTTCAGTTCCCATTTCAAAGCTTGGTATCTCTCTAATTTGACTTGTTCAACTTCATTGATGTTCTTATCGAATGGGCAAG